>JAIEZT010000107.1:4354352-4424441 GCA_019594935.1 Periophthalmus modestus | reverse complement strand
TGACATATTTAAGATATTAACAGTTAATCACATTTGAAGATTATTTTTAGGTCGTGTCACGCTGCAAAGTTATGTTATTCAATTATAGAGGTAAAATCGCATCACATTTTGTGGTAAAACAAAAAATACTTCCTGATCATTTGTGCCCTTTTAGTAGGAGGCTGAGGGCCAACAAAAATTAGTCTGCGGCTGCATTGGCCCCTGTGCGCGTAGTTTGGACTGTGTGCTTGCTTGTATACCACACTCCTGAACCTGTTTTGCAATGTTTATAATGGACTTTTATAGTTTTGCGTGTTTTTTGTCTTCATTATTATGCATTTTTTGCTGGTGCGACGTATACTCTAGACGACTACTAGTCCAAAAATGTGGTAGCATTTTTATGTCCATTTTAAAATGTCTTTAAGAGTAAAAGCAAAAGTGTTCACCAGTGTTTAATTAAAGTTTGTTGAATGTAGTGGGGTTGATTATAAAATATACATATTTGCCCAACATTAATAATACCATCTTTTATTCAACTTTTTTTTTTATTTCATGTATTTTACTTTGTCTTAGCCGACGAACAATGGTAAAAATCGCCCTTAAATCATCCGAAAGTACTTTTTCTTTTCAGTCCAGTTCAAAAATATAGTGGAGTAGAAAGTTACAATACCTCTCTGAAATGGAATGACGTAAAAGTAAAAAGTACCACTGTCCCAAACTTACTTTATGTTAAATCAGATAAGCATTTTGCCTACCCTGCCTCGGCCACGGGCCAGTTCTGACAGCGGTGGTTGGCGGAGCGTGTGGAGCCCGTGTAGATCGGTTGTGTGCGTCGTGCGTTGTTTGGCTGGGGCCTTAGATAATTAGCGTGTGCAGCCCTCTCCGGGTGAAAGTCCTCTTCGTTCGTGGATTGAAACAGTGCTGGGTAGTTGGGCGCTACCATACACTCAGCCAGAGACGGCATTGGTGGACCACCTCTGAGAGAGAAGCACGAGAACAAGCTATGTAGTTTGGAAGATGAAGAATCTTTTAAAGTTCTATAGTTGTTTTGTTTTTTTTTTTTGTAGTCTGAAGACGATTGCGGTGCTAGCGTATAGCCTTAAGTTACCCCTAGTACCGCAGCAGCAAGCCCGGCAAAAGCGAAAAAACCGTCGCCTTCAGCGATATCGGCGAAGGTGAGCGATCTTGCATCTTTTGTGTAGCATCCTCAGACCTTGACGAGTAAATAATTACTAACTAGAAACTTAAACGTGAGAAAAAAAAAAAAACCACTCGCAAATTTTAGAACACATTAAATATCTGGATTTTGTTTTTTTAAATGTGCATTTGCCAAAGAACGTTGTAAAGCTGCTTCTTTTACAGAAACCATCACATATGTTACAACCCTACAACAGCGTCTTCATATAAAAACATTTATTTATTTATTGTATTTTGGAAAATCCAACTAGTAATCTTACTCACTTTTATAGATAAACGTCGTGGAAGTACTTTGATTGAAGTACTGTATTTTTTACCAGTAAAAGTACAGATACAAGTAAAACGTACCACATAAAAAAAAAACAAAAAAAAAATAAGACTTAAAAGTATTGAGTACCCGTTTACAAGTACTTCAAGAGTAAAACGTAAAAGTATTTCACCACAGTTCACAAGTGTTGTTTCATTTGGAAAGTGTTGTGTAGGTGTGATATCGATTAAAATGATGCAGATTTTGGTCAAAAGTAGCAATACGAAACAATTACTTTAATTTTTTCTAATGAACGTTGTGTACAGTGGTCCCCTTTTTTATATGGGGGTTACGTTCGAAATCCGTAAGTAGTCAGCTTATTTTTTTTTAATAATGTGAAACGTGAGACCGCGACCACCCCGATTTTATTTTGTTTGCTCACCGGCTGAATTTTTGTCTCACACAGTTTTAGTCAGGATGTTACCACAAACATGGTAAAAATTAACCCCCATATAAAAAGTACTTTTTCTACTTTTCAGTCCAGTTCATAAATATATGGAGTAAAAGTACAGGTACAAACCGCTCGTAGTGTAGTAAAGTAAGTAAAAGAAAGTATCCACTGTAAAATGTACCTAAGTAACATACAGATACACTAAAAATTCTACTTAAGCACAGTTCTTTACTACTTGTACTTTTCCACCTTTGTAGCTACATATCATCACCATCAGCTACGACAGCAAGAAAAATATCAGATATAACCTTTAAATATATTTACTATCTGAGCACAACCGTCTTAATCATATGAATAAACCCTCCATCACCACTTTGCCTGTTCAGATCACCACTTACTGCTATCAAAACACAACAGCCGCCAAAAATGTGACCACTTAATTAGGCGTTAAATAATCGGATATGAGATATGCATGTTTTCATCTTGACTGGCCCTGTTTTTGTTTTAGTAACATCGTTCTCCGCCCCGAGCCGTCCCGCCATTCATAAACCCCAACGCATTATCCGCATATAATTTTTTTCTCATTTAGCATTGAGTCCATGAGTGCCTCCCTTCTGCAGGAAATTAATTACTGGTGCTGACTTAATGGGCAGCCATTGACTCACACAAAGAGCAGGGGGTTTTTTTACGCGCCAGCTCCACTCAGTTTTTGACACTTGATATGAGAGCGGAAGTGAATTACCAACTGAAATGAGAAGGGTAAGAAACAAAAACATTATAATTTGGTGCTATTATCCAATTGAGGATTTAATTAGAGCAGTTTGGGGTTCTTAGAGTAATGCTGACCTGCTTCGAACTGCATTGACCTGGCATAGAACTGGTTTTGCTAAGTGGACTTCGTTTTTTTTTAGTTTTTTTTTTTTTACTTGGTCTACACAACATCACACAACATCAACAAGGCTTCAAATGTAGTGATTTCGATAAAGATTTTTTTGACATTGACATGATATGGAATTTTTTTTTTTTTTTTTTTTTTTGCTAAATGGACTTAGGGTTTGTTTTTTGTTTTTTTGTGAGTTTTTTTTATATATATTTTTTTTTGTTTGTTTGTTTTATTTTGTTTTTTGCTAAAAAGATTTAGTTTTGTTATTTTTTTATAGATGTTTTGCTAAATAGACTTATTATTATGATTTTTTATTATTACTATTTAGCTAAATGGACTTTTTTTTTTTTTTTTTTGGCTAAATAGACTTTTTTTTACTTTGCAAAATGGATTTAGGTTTTTTTTGGTCTATACAACACAAGTTAGTACAAAACTCATATTGTCTTGTGTCCTGAAAAAACTGAATGTAAAATCATGATCTATGTACTGCAGTGGTGTATGAAGTACTCAATTTTGTTACTTAAGTAAAAGTGCAGATGCTAGAGTAAAAAAAAATACTCACGTAAAAGTAAAAGTTGGCTGGTGCAGATGGATCGACGATCAAATATCCAGACACGGAAACTGGCTCTGAAGACATGGAATAGGGGATGCACCGTAGGAGCTGGAGGAAGAGTCTGGGGTGAGGGAAGTCTGGGAGTCCCTGCTTAGACCCGGCCCAGGATAAGTGGAAGAAATTGAATGGATGCAAGTAAAAGCATCATATCAAATCTACTAGGAAAAAAAAGTACTTCAAATGCACTTCAAGAATATTAGTAAAAGTATTTCACACAGATTTTGAGGTCTTATAAGGCTTCAAATGTAGTGATTTTGATAAAGATTTTTGGGAGTTCTTAGAGTAATGCTGACTTGCCTAGAACTGCATTGACCTGGCATGGAACTTTTTAATATTTTGCAACTTTTTAAACATTTTTTTTTACTTGGTCTACACATCATTTATTATATATTGTCTTGTGTTTTTGGGCAAGACACTAAATATATCAGGCCATGGAGGTGGGTCAACAGTTTTGACCGACCTCCCTGTCTCCGCCCCCTCTCTCTGTCAGCGCTGCAGTTTTGAACAGGAAGTCAATGGACCCATTTATATTATTAAGCCTTTTTTAAATCAATATTGCAGTTTACGATGAACTAAATGAACTAAAATCATGATCTATGTACTGCCGTGGTAGATGAAGTACTTCATTTTGTCGGTTAAGTAAAAGTACATATGCTGGAGCAAAAAAAATACTCAAGTAAAAGTATCCCATGAGACAATCTACTTACTACTCTAAGTAAAAGTATTAAAGTGCATGTTTAAAAATGTAAAGAGTAAGAAGTAAAAGTATTTTGTGCAGATTTCGAGGTCTTATAAAGCTGTAAATGTTGTGATTTTGATAAAGATTTGAGCTAAATTTTGTTTAACAGAAACAATTGAATCAAATATTTTTTTTTTTTCTGTTTTCATTTGTCTGTTTTTGTTAGTTTTGTTGTAAATTTAGTTAAAAAATAAAACCTGCAGCTTTTCCAGCTAGTCTCAAACTACAAAAAAAGAATATTTTCAGTGCAGTTCAAAAAGTAAAGTGTAGATACAGTAACTAAAATTCATACTAAAGTACAGTATTTTATCTTATAGTGTGTCAAATCTGAAAAATATGTCTAAAAAAATTATTCTCTCAGCCAGAAGAAACTCATTGGTCACATATACCGTATTTTCCAGATAATAATACTATAAGTCGCACCAAAGTCTAAGTCGCACCAGCCAAAAAATGCATAATAATGAAGAAAAAAAGCATATTTCACATATAAATCACATCTGAATATAAGTCACACGCCCAGCCAAACTATGAAAAAAAGTGTGACCTATAGTCCAAAAAATATGGTAAATGCCAAACCTGTTTAAATCAGCTGACTGGACACATCACTTCAACACCACGTGACCAACCTGAGGAAGACCGATAGTGAGCAGTCCAAACTGTCAGGTATGAAAATAAACTAAACCTTGGTCGAAAATGGAATCTATTAAAATAAATTATCATAAGACCAGATGTCTTAACATTTGGGGGATCAAAGATACCGTCTCGGGGTAAAACTTTATTACAAACAAGGAAATGTGATAGTTGGATGACGGAGAAGGTAGTTGAGGGATGGGTCGAAGGCTGACGTCTTCGAACCGGTCGTAGGAAGCTGGGGCGGTGGTTGAGGTGTTGGTATCGGTCGTGGAGAACTGGGTCGGAGGCGGAGGTGCAAGATGGGTCCATGAAACAGGATATGGCCAAAAACGAGAAAAAAACAGCTGGGTACTATGACCATAATCACAAAAACTAGACTGAGCCAAGCGAACTGTACAGCGGAGGATACACTGACGATCTGCTGGAGTGTGTAGGATCCTCAGTCCCTTTCCACTTCCGAGGTGCAGGCTTGATTGCTCGTGGGCTGCCGGTGTGTAGTGGGTGGTGCCAAAGTCTCCAGGCAAGGACACAGAAGGGAGGGGGGAAAGAAAGCACAGAAAACACAAAAAACCTCGAATCTTGACACCAGCAGAACCTCACTGGACCATTATTCTAACTCACCCGACGCTTATGAGAGTAGTTATGCTTAAACAATGCATCCGCAAAATCCTTAAAGAAATCCGATATCGTCCATTTCCGGGTCACGACTATTGCTCGAGAGGCTATTAGCGTTTGCATCAACAGCAACCTTGTACTCTTATGCTAATCAACCATGCGCCCTGCCTGCTTTTCAGACCAACTATATCATCCCTTTGCTCAATATTCCATCACCATTTACATTCCATTAATCACCAGTTGTCGCAGTAGCGAGTAGCTCCAGGAGGGGCCCTCGGGGTGCGCGTGTCGTGACCCCCCCCCCCCTCTTATTAACCCAGCGCCCCACTCGATTTGCAGCTCCGGACATTATTGACCTCCTCTCGCTGATCGATACGCTAAAATTCTCCAAATGATCTAGAATACTGCGTTTCTCAGCAAATACGGGAGGACATCGATATACACAAGATTTTCGCGCAAACAGAAATTCCAGGAAAAACGAAAGGATTATAGCTGTTTTAAAGTGGGACAAGTGTCTTAGCAGCGCCGCAGGGTAAAAAAAATACGGACAGAGATTGCATTGGGAGCTAGGGAATACTAACTGTCCCTCATGTATTTAGCATTTTAGCATAACCTTATATCATCAGACTCTAGCATATGATACGCAGCATTAAGCAGAAGTTACGCATGATAAGTAATTATTAATTATTTCCCATGCAGACGCTATAAGAGCAGAGAGGAACGGAGGTTGGGTCAAATATAGATCAGTGCTTTTTAAATTAATTAGCGTAGCTGTTACCGTAATTTTGCAGCTAAATCAAATTGGAAGAGCAAAAAAAGTAATGAGAGAATCGCCATAAAAAAGTAAGTTATAATCTATGCTAATGCCAGTAAGATAATTCTCGGTGTGTATAGCAAAATGTCCAAGCTTGTAGACTTTTGTTCTGAAAGAATGAATAATTATAATAGTATGGAAGTTTAATTTTATTTTATCTGATATAAATAATCTGTATTTGACTTTTTAACAGAATTTTTTAGCCTAATCCTGACACCAACCAAGAACAGGTTTCTCAGTAAAACATTCCATTATTTTTGAAGTGCTGTTCGTTCAGTTTGGGAAATAAAATTTTCAACTGAATAAAAAAAAAAAAAAAAAAAAAATGAAAAGAATAGAAAAAAGATTATAGTTTTGAAACATTTTGTTAATTTAAAGAAGGGGTAAATATGCAAAAAAAAAAATAAAATAAAATAAAAATTCCTTTAGCTTTCTACCATGTTGTAACATTGTTCCCTCAACAAAAACATGTCTGAAGTTTTCCATGTCTTCTATGCATGTTTCAGTAATTTAGCGATCTCTCCCGGGCCCTATTTGAACCCGCCTTATGGTTAGCTGTAAAAATCTGTGCAATGCTCCGCCCACAAGTCTACGTCACCCATCGCTCCCACATTACAATTCTCAATAAATATACAAAACGTGATACACAACTGTACACAACAACTTCACAAACCTGATGCGATGTGCAGTAGCATTATTAGCGGGATGCACGCTGATTGTGTTGCGTTAGCGCTCTGAAGGGGGAGTGACTTAGCGCAGAGAACAAAGAGGGAGAATTCAGAGTGTCAAAAATGCAAGTGAAATACGTTGTTTTCAGTGATTATAGGTGTTTTAAAACAATAAAAGGTAACACAGTGATCCAAATATTTTTTTTGTATTAGCAGTTAATATGTCAGAAGTGAAATACCTCCTCTTTAATGTCTAATGTGCTTGTATTTGACACATTTACAAAGCATATTTTCATTTTGTAAGTTCATTTTCATTCATTTCTGTTGCTCAGCTTCATTTGAACAACAGGGGGTGCTAGTGAGCCACAGAGGCAGTTTGAGAATGGCTTTTACAGTGACACACTCTGGATTACTGACTCATACATATGACTGTTGTTCTCCGTGGTCCCCTCATGTTCATTCAAACTGCTATAAATGTAAATGAGTGACCACTAATAGACAGACCATGATTTCAACACTTTCAACACATCGTGCCCACATGCTCCATACGCTTCCCATTCACACCCATACAGAAAATGATTCTTATTTCTTGGGCTGTGTCCAAATGTCCACCCGGCTCCTAACCCCTCGTTCACTACACAGCCCCTGACTCTTTAGTGGACTCTACAGTGCCTCATTCACGGAGCGGTTCGGCCACCCAGCTCACTGCAGTCAGGTCACGTAACTCTGGCATCTGGGTGAAAAAAAAGTCTGCTAAACTTCAATAAAGTTTGATTTATGTTGTAAATAATGATCAGATTGGACTGCCACGCAAATATTTATGGACTAATAATACCCAGATTTTTGTCTGAGATGCGGAAATGATCGCTCTTTTAACAGTTCGAGCGGCTAACGCGAGCAACTTTACACAGCAATGTTTGATTTAAGAGTGTATTATTCATAATCAGAGGCAGGGCCGGCCCAGCCTATAAGGAGACTAAGCAGTTGTTTAGGGCCCCCAAGAGCCCAAACATTTCTATTGAAGATAATCTAATATATCAAGTTTTATTGGAAACAGGGCTTGTGTGTTTACTGCGGCCTAAATATCCCTCTCCAACAATTACATTTGTTTTTAATATCTATAGTAGCAAAATATCTGCTGCTGCTACATTTGGTTTGGCTGCAGTTAATTACTGCTACCCAAAATGAACAAAGAAAAAAAAAAAAAGTGTCAAATTTCAATTAAAAAAAAAAAAAAAAAAAAAAAAAAAAAAAAAAAATCCAAAAGCCCAGAGTGCCACTTCTGACCCCTGCATAGAGATACCTAGTGGATGAGTATTGAACTAAAATGAGCCAGAGTGGTAGTGACAAGATGGGTGACCTGTTGAGCATCTTTTCAGCAAACCAGCAGTTGGGAAAATTGTGTTGGTTTTTTTTTTGGTTAATCTTTTTAGTAATAGCTTGCAGAATGTCTATAAGTACGATTTACATTCTTTTTGGATAAATTAGCGAGCCCAATGGGTCAAATTTGGCCCTAATCCTAAATTAGGGAATAAAGGGTTAACATTGAAAAAGTGGATATTTCAGTGAATTTATAGCAGTAATTTAATGCAATGTTCATAGTTTTCCAAAGAAGAAAAGGGTTCTTGGGTTCTCCTGGGTTAAAATCCACCAGAAACTTGGCTAGAATTTCAAAAATCTTGGTCCCACTCACATGTTTGTCTACTGGTCTTGTGACTATAGTAGTTGTGACATTTTGGATGTTTTCAGTGAGATGTTGGTCATATAAATACAAATACTGGGTACTAATGGTCAAGGTGATGAGAGCAGAGTCATAATGTGTCAAATGTGAATCGCCAACAGCTGACCCAGGGACAGATTCAGCTTAGGGCCCCCTGAAAACTAGGCCCGGCCTTGATCAGGGGTCAAGAGTTCGATAAATAAGCCCTTTTATCTGCTTTCATTCACTCATGTTGTTTTTTCTAGTTATAGACCTTTTGCCTTTTGATTGCACTACTTTTTCATTCACTAGCCATTTGGACAGCATTAAAAACGGCGTGATCCCTAAATGGTGCCGTAAGAAGGGAATAGTATGGACATTCAGACACAGCCTTGGTCTGTTGTTAATTTGTGAATAAAATAACGTTATTTTTTTCCCCAGTTCTATAACGAATGGTGACTCACAAGCTTCCGTCTCTTGTCATTACAATTAATTTTCTTTTCAAGCATCTCTTGTGTGTGCATTTTTAGAAACATGTTTTTTAAAGAAAATGAAAGCGATGGAGGCATTGATGCATTGAATAAAAAGACCTCCTTTGGATTCAAGATTTGTACAGAAGGGGTTGTGTAAGATATGTGATAAAATGAAACAGGAAAAGTGGACAGTACTGATTTTTATTTTTTTTTTCCCTCACATAAAACCAAATAAACAAATGCCTCTGGTACCTTTTTATGTGCGCATGGGGTGAGGTATTCAGACACAAGATGGCTGTCCAAAAGTAGGCTGGGAGAAAAACATCTATTTAGCTGGCAGTTTTAAAAGCCCGGGTAGCGTGAGTACACCTATATATAGCACTTTCAATGATGTTGGCTACAATTGTAATATTTTATAGTTTTACTCAGCTAAATCATGTGTATACTTGCATAATTAATTTGTTTTTTTTTTTTTTTTTTGTTTTTTATTTTAACTAGTCAAGCATTTGCCCAGTGGTTTGCAAGATTTTTTTTTTTTTTAACAGGAACAGTATGCAATTTTCAGGTGGTGCTACGTCACTTCCATGGAAATTAAAAGTTTCGATTAGAACATTTTCAGTTTTATGCCATACTGTGGAATATTATATAGCAAAGGGACATTTCCATGGAAACAAGCAGGAGGTAGGCCAAATAAGAGTTGTGGAAATGCAAGCACACTCAGAGTAAGGATGCATGTTTTTCTGTGTTTTTCAGTTCAATAAAATCATCCACAGTGGAAAAAACAAATCAAAAAACACAAAAAGCCCCAAAAACATACTTTTATTTTAGTCTATTTTTGGCTAAAAAGTTACACAACTTAAGCTTCATCTCACTCTCCTAAATACCTTCAAGTAAACTGGTTTACTGTAGTACTATATTACTATGACTACAGTTATTTTTGCCAATTATTATGATTATATTGTCTGTAAAATGCACAGAGAAAAGTTTTTTATCCAAATATCAAGTCAATTAAATGTCATCTTCTGAAACCATTCCAAATACCCCCCCGGGCGCCTGTACCGCAGGTTGGGAAACACTGCTTACTTCACGGTAGGTTCCACATTATAGATTCATAAATCCGCATCTTTGAATCTTCCAAATCACATCAGCACGATTTAACTTGCGTACAGTCACGAAAACACACTAGTGGTAAGGGGTAGTTTTACAAGTGAACAAAGGTTACTTCCATTACATTTTGTTTTTGATGCATAAAAGGTTAAGTTTAACTGGCATCGTGAAATTCTGAAGAGCCCATAGTTAAACTGAGCTGGAGGGCTGGAGTGGACAAATGTTTGACATTTAACTGGTTTATAGTTAATGCATTTTCGATTACTGCGCCAATGCATGTAAAAGAAAAAGTTTAACACCCTTTCTGTCTGCAAAAAAATAACTATTCCGGACACACTTCCTCCCAACCTTGCAACCACCTTAAAAATACAGTATATTCACCTTTGATGCTGTTCTCTGCAGTTGTTTATGATTGCAGATTTATTTATGGTTTGTGTTGTCTGTTGCCTTGAAGGTAATGAGCCAGTTTAGAACAATGTTTTCCAAAAAGCACGAGTTTTTTTACATTTGAGAAGAAGGGACTGTCGCAGGGGGGGGGGTTTCACATGCTGCGTCCCTCCGAGCCCTGAACACTGGCCTTTGCAACTATAAGACCAAACTTACTAAACAGCTTCAGCCACCAACTATCATTTAAAAGTTTGACTTACATAAAGCAGATTTGAACAAGCACAGTGTTGTAATGCTGATAATGGGTTCGTTTCAAACAAAATTCCAACAATGTGTCACAGTTTGGTTCTGTTTTATAGGACTTATGCAGGCTTAGTAATTGCTATCTTAAGCAGTTTGGGTAAGGGCGTTAATGAAGTAGTTACTAAGCCTGAATCATTCTTAAAGCAGACCTATTGTGCAAAATCGACTTTTCAGAGCTTTTAATCACGGCGTGGATGTTGGGTAGTCATTTTAGTACAAATGGAAAAAAAAAAGTGTGGTCTGCAGCTGTCCAATCGGAGGTGCCGACGCTTTTGTGATGACGTTTACGGCGACGTCAACTCCCATTAGGCACCGCTAATTTCTAACGATGGACCTGCTTCTTTTATTAAGTCGTTTAAGATGAATATTGCGATTTAAAATGTGCAAATTCTAATATAATGATTCACGGGTGTCATAGATTCGAGCGTTAGAGCAGACACAAGCAAAAGAGAGTTTAACACACTACTTGTTTATTGCCAATTAAGTCTTTATTCTTGCTTTATTAAGGTTATTAAAAGTTATCCAAAGTCCCTGCTCAAAACATTGCTTTAACCTTTAACTTTTATTTTCCAAAACTTTGTCAGTAAAGCACCTTTTTGCAAAGAAATACATGGATTAGCAGCGCATTAGCCTCGTCTGGCACATGGAGCTGTATTTAACGCAGAACAAAAGGCTTTTTCTACACTTTCCTTTACACCCTTCAGCCAAGTCAACAAAATAATACAACTTTGGCACTGTTTGTAACACACTCAAATCTTCAGACTTCAAATGATTCCATATTACGAAAAAAATTAACATTTTTAAGGCTTTTTAACCATGTTATATTGTTTGTTCTCTTGTCAAATTTATACCTACACTCGTATTTTGCTTCATTTGCTTCATTTGTTTCATGAATTCATTAATTTGAAGTCGGTTTCTCTGAGAGCTCAAAAATCCTGTCTGCATTTTGTCTGGATTGTTGTGTCACAGGTAAAACTCCGGACTTCTCGTGCGCAGTTTTTTTAAGCCGATGAGCCATCTCCGTACACCGTATTGACATGGGTTTACTTTCGTTTTTGACACTCTAATGGAACTACCGCACAAAACATCAGGTTTGTGAAGTTGTCGTGTACAGTTTTGTATCATGCTTTTGTATATTTATGTAGAATTCTCGTGTGGGAGCGTGGATGATGTAAGCTTGTGGGCTGAGCAATGCACAGAATCTTACAGCTAACCGTAAAGAGGGATTGAATAGGGCCCGGGGGAGATCGCTTAAATACTCAAACATGCACGGATCACATCTAAAACCTCTTCAGATAAGTTTTTGGTGAGGAAACAACTTAATAACATGGTAAAAAGCTCAAAAAACACCCACAGCATTAGAGATACCTCAAACTAGTTGGCCCATCATTACATCGTGAAGCTTTCAAACATCTACATGTCGCTGTAAAAGCTGTTCTTAAACTGCTTCCCTGGCTCACTAGCGCCCCCTGTTGTGAAAAGAACAAAACTGTTAAGTAGCTCAGTTGGTAAATTTGTCCAAGGATCTGAAAGATGGCGGTTCAATTCCCGTTCTCGACATAAACATCATTGTTAGAGCAGTCAGATCCAGTCACCCAAATGTTGATGGCGCGATTCCACCTCCCACAGGTGAATGCAGTCGTTGTGTCCTTGGGCAAGACACTAGTGTATGAGTTGGAAGGTGGAAAATCGCTATATAAAAATGTGACCACTGACCATAAAATCATACCCATTTCACCATTTGCAGATGTTTTTGGGTGCGCCTTGCTTTTTTCTCAGTTGATTTTGTAACATATACGGCGTAATCATCACCATATCCAGCTGTCAATCATGTGTACACAAAATAAAATCTTTCTTAATTGTCAGAAGAATAATCCTCACTCTAAAAATTGTCAGCAAAGTTTGAGAATCCCCAAAAAGTGTGTCTCGGCAGGGGATCGCAGGCAGAGATCAGTCGCTCTGACAAGAATAGTTCAGGTGTTGTTTAGACGCGGGGTTTTAAGCTGGTGTGAGAAGCGAGTGTGAAGACAGTATTAATAATTTGTCAGAGCAGCAAAATGTCAAAGAGTGGCATTCTTATATACACTATCTCTGGGTTCTCACATGTGCCAAGTTCCTTCCTTTCCTCCTTCCTTCTTAAGTGCTTTGAGAGTTAATCGTTTCAACACATACGAATAAAGCTTTAAAACTGTTCCGTAATTACAACGCGTCTCAATTAGGTTTAATTATAAAGAGTTGGAGCTTCAATTTCTAAGTCTAACCAGGAATATTAATTAATCTGACTAATTTGTGGCATGTTTCGTAGATTTGATTCTGACGTTGGTAATGGATTGAACTTGAGCGAAGAAATGATTACTTTTACACATTAGGTATTCTTGTGGCTTTAATTCACTTTTAAACATGCTTTTGGTCACCTTGGGATAAGTATTTCACATTTTCTAATTTAAAATCATTTGGAACATTTGGAAAGCACACTTTATATACTACACATCCATTTCCAAAAAGGTATTCAGGCATTGGAGCTCCGTCTGCTGTCAGCCACAGGAATCAACTATGAGAAAATAAACCACTCAACCAGTGTGAGTACGGAGATGGCTCATGGGTTTTACCTGTGACGCAACAATCCAGACAAAATGCTAACAGAGCATTTTTGAGCTGATTTCAAATTAATGGATTAATACTCAATAGCAATAAAACTGAACTTCTCCTTGTAGGCACCAAATCCACCATCAGCAAGATCAATAATTTCTCCATTCCCATAGACGGCTCCTCCATCTCTCCCTCTCCTCAGGTAAAGAGTCTGGGTGTCATCCTCGACAGCTCCCTCTCCTTCACCTCCCACATAAACACCATCACCCGCTCCGCCTACTTCCACCTCCGCAACATCCATCGACTCCGGCCCTCCCTCCCTCCCTCACTCCACAGTCCACTGCCGTACTCGTTCACAGCCTCGTCACTTCCCGCCTAGATTACTGCAACTCACTTCTGTTTGGTCTTCCACAAAAAACTCTCCATAAACTTCAACTGGTTCAGAACTCTGCAGCTCGTATCATCATCACACACACACCCTCCATCAACCACATCACCCCCGTACTACAACAGCTCCACTGGCTCCCCATCATACACCTCCTTCTCCACACATTCAAAGCCATCCACAACCTTGCACCTCCACATCTCTCTGACCTCCTCCATACCGCCACACCCGTTCGCTCTCTCCGCTCCTCCTCCTCTCTCCAGCTCTCTGTCCCCTCAGCCCGTCTTGTCACCATGGGGAGCAGGGCCTTCAGCCGCTCTGCTCCCCAGCTCTGGAACACTCTCCCATCTGACCTCCGCAGTACTGACACTCTCACTCACTTCAAATCCAAACTCAAAATCCACCTGTTTTGGCTGCACTGTCATTTTTATGCTATATGCTTGTTTTAAAATGTGTATATTTTAACTGTTGCTTTTAACTGTCTTAATGTGTTGTGTGATGTATGTCCCTGCTGTGAGGAGACCTTGAGTGCCCAGAAAGTATTATTAGTATCATAATAACAAGTATGAATGAAGCAAAATACAATTGTAGGTGTATATTTGACGAGGGTGAACGATATAACATGGTTAAAAGCTTAAAAATCTGCTAAGTCAAATGAAGTCTGAAGATTTGAGTGTGTTTTTGAATATAATACAAACAGTGCCAAAGTTGTATTATTTCGTTGCCTTGGCTGAAGGGTGTAAAGGAAAGTATTATGTTTTTGTTCTGCGTTAAATACAGCTCCATGTGCCAGACGAAGCTAATGCACTGCTAATCCGTGTATTTTTTTGGAAAAAGGTGAAAACTAACAAAGTACAGTACTGCACAGTAAGGAGCAGTTTCGGACCACTTCACACTATGTTCATGTTTTTAAGATAGGAAAATCAAGCACAGCATTTTACCGTAAGTTTAAAAAGAGGGTACTTCACTTCTACAGGGTATTAACGACTAATACCATGTTACTTTTTATTGTTTTAAAATGCTACATTTGCTAAAACACTATCAGTTTCAAATTGATTAAAATGTAAATTCAGTGGTGGAAGGTAATGAAATAAAAGGAGTAAAGTACTTAACTAGACCTAAGTAGATTTTTTTAGGTATCTGTACTTTTTAATTCACTATATTTGACAGCAGGTGTTTGTACTTTTTAGTCAACTATATTTTTGACCTGGATTGAAAAGTAAAAAGTACTTTTCACAAGATTTGAGAGGTTATTTTTTACCATGTTTCTTGGTAACATCAATCATATAATCATCATAAAATTAATAGGAAAAATTAAGAAATTGATTTGTATTGCAGCTGTTCCCTGAAATATGTATCATTTTTTAATCAGTTCACCACATTTAACACTTTAACAAATTAACAACTACTTTTTACTCTTAAAGTACATTGTTAAATGGGTGCTTAAATACTTTTACTTAAGTGGATTTTTTCATGTGATACTTTAACTTTTACTTGAGTAACCTTTTACCTCTGCATATGTACTTTTACTTACAAAACTGAGCCATTCATCCGCCATTGTGTAAATTTATGAACGCGAATCATGTCACATTACATATTGACTGTAACATTTTGTATCCATTGTTTATTTACCAGCCTCGTACTTAAAACCATAATTCTACTTCCACCTTTTATCTGCTCCCTCACTGTAATGTATCTCTCCGAGGGCGCCATAAATTTCCCGTTACCTTCCTGCTAAAGCCGTCATGCTAGCAGTGTGGATTCCAGTATCAAAACAATCAATAAATCCCCCTGTATTTTACATCTCCTAGCATCAGCATATTACCAGGTTTGGAAATCCATCAGTATCATTAACTTACACTATCACTTTGCTCCCTCTTGTATTAAAAGGTGAATGTTACAAGGGATGATGGGAGAAAGACGCCTCTATATCTTCACTAGACTTTATCTCTTAGACTTTTTTGCTCTCTCCCCGGTACCTTTTATTTCAATACAGCCTGGAGAGCATTGGGCGAACTCGGCAATCTACGCCCGTGTAATGAAAACGTATATTCCAGGCCGGTTTTCCTGAAAGAGCCGGCCCCATTAGAAGGCTCGCTCGCATTGATTGAAATGCTTTTAGAAGTCGCACGTGGCCATTAATGCACGGATGGGGTGGTGAGGGAGGAGGGAGGCAGAGGTGTAAGATAATGGTGAAGTATAGAAGTACAGAAGGCATGGAATGTGTAAGGTAAAGTTAGCTGGAGTTGGGATTTATAAAGGAAACACGAGAATTACGTTGTTGGATTTACAGATTTTGAATATGGGGTAGATGTCTGTGTAATCCTTCAATCGTCCAGGTCTGATACATAGCAAAAGCTAAAGTTAAATCTGTGAACTGGACAAATCGTTGTAGGTGTGAAGACGTTTCGCAGCTCATTTAAGCAGTTCTAGTCAGATTGCTGGTGGACACTGCCTTATATCTATCAGAAGGGAGGTGCTAACAACACTGAAACTGTAATCAGCTACTATCTCCAGTTTCAGCCTTAATGGCCCTATTCAACCTTTTATGGTCCTACTATTGTCCTCTTTTGTTTCCTTTGTTTGCTTTTGGGTCTGAGGGTTGAATCAGTGAGAAGTTATGTCTCAGGTCCCCCATTCCCAGGCCCTGACTTTGTCGACTGTAGAGTTCTTTATAATGTGTTTTCTACATCTCTACTCATAGAAGAAGAAGAAAAAGAAGAAGAACAACACATACTTTGATGAATATACCCATCCCTCTTTCTTCGCCAACAGTTTCTCAGTTGTAAAAGAGTGAAAGAGCGAAACCATATAATCCGAGCGGCTTCTTCAGTTCGGGTCAGGTTTCTGAAGAAGCCGCTTGGATGATGCGTCTTCGCTCTAAAACTTTTATCCAGCTGACATAATTTAATTTTCTACATTTCTACCCATATAATAATAATAAGAGGAATATGAAGAAGAAGAAGAATGAACAAAAGACTGCGCTGCTAAGGACCGCCGACATACTTCGACGAATATGCCCATCCCTCTTTCTTCGCCAACAATCTCTCAGTTGCAAAAGACAATGCAATTCTGTTAAATGGACAAAAGAGTGAAAACATATAAACCAAGCGGCTTCTTCAGTTCGGGTCAGGTTTCTGAAGAGCTGAAGAAGCCGTTTGGATGATACGTCTTCACTGTAAAACTTTTACCCAGTTGACAGAATTCAGTTTTCTACATTTCGACCCATATAATAAGAAAAAGAAGGATGAACAAAAGACTGTGCTGCCAGGGACCGCCGACATACTTCAATGAATATGCTCATCCCTCTTTCTTCACCAACAATCTCTCAGTTGCAAAAGACAATTCACTTCTGTCATCTGGACAAAAGAGCGAAAACGTATAATGCAAGCAGCTTCTTCAGTTCGGGTCAGGTTTCTGAAGAACTGAAGAAGCCACTTGGACGATGCGTTTTACTCGAAAACTTTTATCAAGCTGACAGAACTGAATTTTCTACATGTCTACACATATAATAATGAGAAAAACGTACGAAAGATTGTGCTGCTAGGGACTTCAGCGAATATGCCCGTCCCTCCTTCTTCGCCAGCAATCTCTCAGTTGCAAAAGACAATTCAAGTCTGTCATCTGGACAAAAGAGTGAAAACGTATAATTCAAGTGGCTTCTTCAGTTCTGGCCAGGTGAAGAGCTGAAGAAGCCGTTTGGATGATACGTCTTCACTCGAAAACTTTTACCCAGTTGACAGAATTGAATTTTCTTTTGCTATGGACCTTACCTGGACGACTGAAGGACAGTCTTTGAAACGAGTTATGTTGTCTCGTTCTTTGTTCAGAATAGCAGCATTCATTTTAGTCGAAATATAGAGAGAGATTGGCTGCTTTGGAAAGTTTTTAATTATACTGTATAAGTTATGGGCTCAGAACATAAAGCAGTTAAAATGAAAATACAAACTTTTACAACCTACGATCTAAGTTTTTTGGGGTTTTTTTGTCCTTTGTTTTTTCAATATGGCAGTTTAAAGACACAAAATATTCTCAGATTCTATATTTACAAAAAATGTGCGTATCATCATGCACATTTTGGCTCATCGTTAATAGCCGTATCACCAATGAACCAATGAAAACGCATCATAAACACACACTGTACAGTTTACAACATCAAAAATATTTAAATTCCCTCTCCTTGCTAACTCCACGTTCTCCTACTCAGCGTGCCTCTACAACCACAAATCAGCATCACAAACATTTCATTTTCCAACGGTGCCTTGTTTAATTAGGGACCTGACTGCTCATACGCTTTGAAACAAACTCCATTTGATAAACATGGAGTTACCCACTGATGCATCCTACAACAAGGACACAAGCACCACAGGCCCTGACTAGAATCACTAATGTGCTCGGTAAAAAAAAAAAAAAAAAGCACACCAAAACTCAACCTGTTCTCTCCATTGCGACAGGGTTTAAGCGGCATTGGGTAGATTTGCACATTTTAAACTGCAATATTGATCTAGAACGACGCAATAAAAGGAACAAGTTCGCTGACTTCCATGTTAGAAAACTACGGTGCCCAATGGGATAACTGCATATCACGTTAGCAGATGAAAAAAAAAAAAAAAGTACCAAAATGACTGTGCGACGCTGCCGAATCCTATGTGTATCACCGATTACAAAAATTAAAGTAAAGTAAGTAGTGTAAGAATGTTCATTTCTGGTATAAGCGTCAAAGAGAAGCAAGAGACTAAAACCTAGTCAGAAGGGTTTAATGAGTTCCACACGGGTAAAGTGAACAATGAAGCAACGAACTCTTTGGAAAGGACAGAAGAAATCCCGGGGATGTGTCTCCCGCAATCCTTCTAGTCCTTCTAGTCTGCACGGCGACCTCCTAAGCTCCACGCTGGTCTGCGCAACAACTTCATGAGTCCCCAAACATTCCGTAAGTGCGGACCCCCATGTTGGACACGTGTGATTTACCTTAGCGTTAGTAAATCAAGATACCAGTTTGAGGTAGTAGCAGCGGGCATTTACCGGCGAAAACGGCGATTAAGCTATTAAAGATTGCTCAAACATGCACGAATCACTACAAATACAACTTTGGGTGAGTAAATGGTGAGGGAAAACAATTATAACATGATTAGAAGCTCTGAAAAGTTGACTTTGCTTAATAGGTCTGCTACAAATACATTGGTATGATATGGTTTTATTTGGACAGGAACAGTGCACAACAATACATTGACCTTAAAAAAAAAACAAAAAAAAAAACAGGAAAGATGTATGGTGCCAGGTTATAGCAAAAATACAAATTTCCACTTGTAGTTCCATCTGTAGTCCCCTTGAAAAAAGGCTTGCCACTTGCCATCTGACATGTAACTTAGCCAGAAGGCGTCAGTCGCTTCCTCAAAGGGCCACATTTAACTAAGATAAATGTCACTAAATGTAACCAAATGGAATGTAAAATAAATGCAACTACTTTTTAATCTTGTTATTTAACCGTATTTATTAATTATTCAAATTACAAACATTGCATATGGATTTGCATATATATGAAAAAAAAATGTCTGTGTAACTGTAGCTCCTGATAAACTGATATTTTAAGACATACCTTTTAATTTACTTTGTCGCGGGCCGCATAAAATGACGTGGCGGGCCGTATTTGGCCCACGGGCCTTGAGTTTGACGTGAAGCAATTAGGTAACCAAGGAAACGAGGTGACGGGTCTTCCACCAGAAAAGTTAGATAGTGTACTTTTAAGACATGTTAGTTTTTCCACCATTTTTTCCATAGCATGACAGCGCCAGTGAAGGTGAGGTCATCTTCTTTCCATTAAAGGGATAAGCATGTCTCGTAATGTCTTCTACCTTAATGAAGAGAGAAGCAATTGATTGGACACGTTTCGCCCTTGTGCAACCATTAACAATCTTGCATCTCTGTGTTTTTTTTCCTCATTAAACCTTATCAGTTTCATCTACTCCTGTGCAGGACAAATACACCCTAAATATGTTAAGTAAATGGTGCACGAGATCCTATCAAAGTTCTGTCTCTAGAGGTTATTCCCAGGAGACGAGCTATGCGTTTGATCTGACCCCTCCAATTCAATTACAGCAAAGATCTGATCACCCCTCAGGAGATTGCCCCCTCTCCGCACCACCAAGGCAAACAAAGTGGTCTGGATTCATTTGGAGAATAGACACACAGGATTCAGAGACGTAATGAGAAGTCCTGGAGGGTCTGAAAAAAAAGGGGTGTTTCGAGATCATAATCAGGACAGACCTGGAAGAAAACGATCAAAATGGCTGTGGGAGAGCGAGGAATGGACAATGATGCAACGTAAAGTGTATTTCTTGATGTTAGGGTCACGCAAAGATAGTTTTTGAATGATTGTTCCGTACTTATGTTGGGTTTCTATGCTGCTTGGGGACATTACATTGCATTAATTTCTTGGAGGGTGTAATGTAGCGGTAGGATGTGGCCCACAATTTTCAATTCCTTTTTTGTTTCTTTTCATTTTTTCATTCAGGCATTTACCAAAGTCCAAGTTCATTGTGCGATGAAGGTTTGAAGAGCAGTGTCTCCTCCAGCAGCAGAACAAGTTGTGTTTGTCACATTGTGTCGCACTAACTGGATGAAACTAGTGTCTTTAAAATGCCCGACACGCCTCCTTCTACACATTGTCCTGCCCCGGAACTTTTTTAAGGGAACTTGTTTCGCCAAGGACTCCTTTGACACCTGGACACAAGAACACGGGAGGTAAGTTAAACATTCTTAAAACACTATTCACTAAAACACTGCAAATTACACAACACACACACACAAACACTTAAAAACAGCCTTAAAGAAGTACTGCACTATAATATTGCACATATATCATGACACGCAGCTTCATTTAATGTGTCTCCTGATCTAAAACTGAGGAAAAAGGACAAACAAGTCAAATAAACATTTTAAAATCCTTTGCGTGCAGTCGTCTTATTGGTTAAAGTGCGAATAATGTTCAAAGTGCTGCGTGCTATTAAAGTGTAAGTGCAATTTAAAGTGCATATAGTGAAGGGTGAAAGGTGCTGAGTGGGTTACTTTTCTAACAAATAACAGTTTGTTACAGAGACTGATCTTAAACTTCAACACTGTTACGACTTTCCTAACTTGAATGGAAACTTTAGCCTTAACATATTATAAGCCGTATGATGAACCATTTTGTTGATCTACCAAATGTAATAAAAACCTGCCCATGCTGCCAAACACCAAGAGAAAATTGACAGAAAATTGACCCTTGTGAGCTTTTAGTCATGCTAGAACGTTGTTGCCTTCTCAAAAACATACCTGAAGCTGCGTTTTGTTTCATACACGCATGTTTGAGTAACTCTTTATATATCTAGAGCTGATTTTTTTGAACGCTTTTAAATCTAAACTGAGATGTCTCGAGGCTGACTCCACAACACGCACTCGTTTTTTTTTTTAAATATTTTTTTAATATAATCTGTTCTTGTTATCTTGTCCTTTTGTAATTATGCAACTGTATTTTTTATTTGCTGCTGCCACTTGGCCAGGACTCCCTTGAAAAAGAGGTTTTTAATCTCAATGGGACTTTCCTGGTTAAATAAAGGTTAAATAAAAAATAAAATTAAAACAAATCCTAAAAAAAAAAACGAATAATTAAAATTCTTGTTGTTCATTTGTGAAGTTAAGCAGTGTGTGAGTGTAGTGTGTAGGTTTTTTATTTTTTTATTTATTTTTTTTTTTTTGTGAGAAGAACTTTACTTGAATTGGTGACAGTTGTAATTAGGCCTGCCATGAGAATTACTATATCGACTTATGGTGCAATATATAATAGAACTATATATTTTTGGGGGGTCAATATTTATCGTGTGTACAGTTTCTTTGCAGTACTACTGGGAGATTTTTGATTATTTTTTTACTATTTCACAAGATTTTGAGCCATCAGGTTGAACTAATCATTTCTAGGAGTCACTGCAGATGCAAACGAAGTACTAAGAGTTTCATTAACTGTTTTATTATATTTAATGCAGCTCAAGGTTTTGTAACAATATTGTAGATTTAGAGTAGTTTTGTGGTTTAAATCTGCTCTTGGGTTATTGTGTCAGTGGCATTGTAAGAGTTGTAAGAGTAGTTGGGGCGCTTGCATGTATCAGGGCATAGAGTTAGTCAGTCGAGCTAGCAATATCTTAATTCAATAGTTGAAACATAAAAGTGACAAAGTAACAAGTCAGAAATATACTATACAACATTTCCTCTTGGCTCTTTGCTCTCTTATGTGGCGAGGGCTCCTTTTATCGTCTTCAGTGTTTTGCACAGTACTGACAGAATTTAGCTGCCTGCGTCCTCCAGCCCTCCCAGAGTAAATGCACACTTTATTCTCTTCTCCACTCAGAGAAATTAAAACCCGAGAAGGCAGCACTAGATTTGTGCACCCACACACATCTCCTAGCATTTCCTAAACTAAATCTGTGATCTGAGGGAACCTGCTGGCTGTAGAAGCATTTTATGAGAGCAGAATGAGACAGGCCAGGCATATGCTCGGAGCAGCAGGCAAAATGTTTGACATGTGGAAGCAAGATAAGTAATACTGTAACCAGGAACTCATAACTTTAAAGCTTCAAACAACCTGGTAGTCATTAGTAGTCAATTATATCAATAACACTGCAGCAAATTCACTTTTATTCATTTTTAAATATTTGTATAAATGCTATAGGTCTATGCAATAACCTTCTGGCTAATCACATTTTATTTATCTTTTTTTTTTTTTTAGAGAGAACCAAAATATAACATGTAGTTTAGGGGAATTAACGTCATTTATTAAAGCATTATACACAGAAAGTGAACACTGTGTGCTACTATTACAGTTCTTTTCAATTGCTCTTTGCACATTTTCTGAAACTTTTTTTTTATAAATGTGGCTAATCTTTTGCACGCTTTGCAAAACTATTCACGTAAGACAATTCAGAATGTTTGAAAAAGTCATCTCTGCAAAAAAAAAAAGTAAAACGCTCTCGTAAAAAGGACGTTTTCTGATTTAAATACAGATACAGTTATCAGATTTATAAATGTATCTAACCGTCATCCAGACACTTTGTGGAAGAAGTGGAAAGTGAAGCTCATTTTTTGTTGTATTGTCCATTTTATGATAAATTTAGAAATCCTTTGTTTGATTATATGTTCACGCAAAGCCCCGATATGTTCTGGTGTGATGATGACAACAAGATGAAACGATTGAGTTGCCATCATTTCTTCGTAAAGCCTGGAAGAAGCGGCAGATGAGTTTATTTAAATGAGTCTATTGGTTTTTGTAGCACATGCCTGGCAACTGGCCTATTGTATTTTGTTAATGGTGTTTTATAAACCCATTAAAGGGCTCGGCTTTTTTTTTTTTTTTATGCAAAATACAACAATAGAATAGAATCAATCAATCAATCAATCAATGTAGTGTGAGGGAGTCAGAGACCTGTCGGACCAGTCTCACGCTGTTTCTGTTGGTTGAAGAGTGAGGTAATACTGTAAATCAATGTACTGTGATCAAAGCTAAAGGCGGTCCAACGAAATATTAGAGTGTGTGACCTTTTTTTTTTTTTTGGCCAGGCAGTGTATTGCACAATCGTTTGGGTGGGTCACATTTTCAAATCTGGGCTTTTTTTGAGCTTTTGGGATCTAAACTGTGTCTGTCTTGGACCTCGGAGTCTCTAAATGAAAACCTGGTTCACGCTGCTTTTACATTGTAGCTTCTTCAGTTCTGGTTAGATTGCTAGTGGACACTGCTTTATATCTGTCTGAAAGGAGAGGATAACTACACTGAAACTAACCCACATTTGTTTGCAATTTCACTTTGTTAGCTAGGTCTATTGAACTTAAGTAGCGTAAAGTGTTTTGTAGTTTTGATATGACAGTTAAGGTTTGAAAATGGGTATAAGGTTGTGCAAACACCAACTGACAATTTACTCTTTGAGTGGCAAGTATCGGAATCGGTGCCGAAATTTAGATTTTAGCGTCAAAGCGATGGGAAAAAAAACCCGTAAGCCAGTTGATGAGGTCACATGAGGTGCGTCATGTGACCTCTAACACATGACACGAAACTAACAACAACCATACAACAAAGTATTTATGTTATTAATACAGAAATCAAACCAGAACAAGTCATATACAAGTTTTAACTATATGACCACTCTACTTGACTGACACCACCTACCACCCCTCTCTGTGCGTTCATGCATTATTCAGGGTACACTCCAAATATCACACAATATCATGCATATTTTTTATTCATTTTTCGTTTGACTCCTGACCTTTCGCAGGCTGCTTTCTCATTCATCCCATTGCATCGGTCTAAAGCCAATACAATCTGACAGAGCGAGAACTTGATCAAATAGCAGAGGCATCGGGGGAAGAAAAACTCCAGATGAGACTGTCTCGAGGCAGTGAGCACTTGGCAAGTAAAAATAGCAGTAATGGCCTCGCAGGTAAGTTAACTGCCTGAAACTTCTACCCCCCAAACGGATTCGAGGTACGGGGAAGGAGAGCGTGGGGTGTGTGCAAAACGGCCCCCAGAGTCATTAAGGCGCAGTCAAAGAGCCACCAGAGAGGACGCTGGGAAAATATGAGGGAACAGCAGAACCAAAAACCAGGAACGGTGATGGCTGTCTGCGGATTTGGGAATGCACTGTGGAGACATTAGACGAGATTAGAAATGAGTGTTAATGGAGTTCGAAGCTAAACAAGAAAATATCGAGAGATGATTTTGATGATGTTGTTTGGTGTCACTACTTTTCAGTTTTACTTCCTCGACAACCTCGGCGCTTATGAAGTTGACACAAAACTCAGTGTCGTAGTTAAAGGTCTTTGAAATTGAATCTGATAAGTTTTAAGCCATGTTCTAATGTTGTTACCTCATCAAAAACTAACCTGAGTTGTGTTTTGTGTCATTCAAACATATTTGGATAATCCTCTATTATTAGTCTGTCTACATGTCCAAAGCTCAAAATCCTCTGCTCCACCTTATGATGTCATGAAGTGGTAGTTTTCAAGACAGCTACCTTTTACCTTTTGTTCAGAGATTGGCCATTTCAGGTCTGAAATCATACAAATGATTCTAGTGAAGTGAAGCACATCCTGTACATGACATCACAAGGTGGAACAGAGTTTTTTTCCGTGGACCATGCACTTCTCTGATTGGTTAATCCACCTGTCAATCACGGCCATAGGAAACTGGACAGACAGGATACAGTTACAGACGCATACTTCTTTCTAAGGTGTTGTCAAAGTGTGTGGTTTTGGCTGGGCAGGAAAAAGCAGGAGCGAGTGCAGAGACCTGAGCACAGGACGCATGTGTGAAGTACTTCCTGGTTCTGGTCAGGACCCGAGCAGCAGCGTTCTGAATGTACTGCAGCTGTCTTAATGCCCGTTTGGAGAGGCCAGTGAGCAGGCCGTTACAGTAGTCTAACCTACTGGAGACAAATGCATGGATAAGTCTCTCTAAGTCTGGCTTTGACATTATACCTTTGATGTTTGCAATGTGTTTTTAGATGGTAAAAAGCTGCAGATGTTATTGATTTGATGTGGCTGTTAAAGTTCAAGTCTGAGTCCAGTATTACCCCTAAATTTCTAGCCTGATTTGAAGGTTTTAGAGAAAGAGACTGGAGGTAACTGCTGACACTTTCTCTATGTTTCTGTGGACCGAAGACTATGACTTTAGAGCGTTATTTCCACAGTACGCATAACTACACCCTGTATATATTTCCATTAACATACTGGTCCTTGAGTGCAAATGGAACAAATAGCACAGCACTGCTAATTTATGCTCCCCGTAGCAACGGCCATCTTGAACTTTGATGGAGGATATTTTTATTCGCTGTAGACCAATGATCAAAACTCAAGTAGGAACATTATTCACTTACACAAGGCTTTTTCTCATTGTATAAAGCAGAAATGGGATGCAGTGCTCCCATTAGTTGTACAGATTGATTTTGCTCCATGTAGAACTGTATAGCTCATGCAATTACAATTTATTTTTAGATTTTCCAAGATGTACTGACTGATTAAGGAGCATATGAAGAATAAAACACAAGTATTAAGGTTTCTGTCATGTCGGAAGTTATAATGACCTCACCTTAACGTGTACACTATCTTATATATTTACATAGTTTATAATATGTATGAAGGTAGTGCTCAAGTCCAGTTGCATGGTGGGAACGTCAGATATGTAAAGAGGGATGACAGTGATTTCATAAAGGACGAGACACTGGAGGAGGAGGCCTGTCATGATAAATATGATATCGACTTCAATATATGTTAGATGGAACGATACTTTTTGGCAGTCAGTATTTATTGTGGTACTGGGAAATTTTTGGTTTATTTTCCATACCATGATGAGATTCTTGCAACTCCTGCAAAATAGGGGCCGCAGAATAGTGACAGCAAACTACAATTTAGACTTAGCAAATCAAGTTTAGCAATCCATTCACTTTTTTCTTCATGTGTGGCCCTACTTTTTAAATGGAGGAAGATTACATATTAAAGCTCAAGCAGTTTTCTAAACTGGAATTTCAGTTGAAGCAGGAGGTTATAATTAAAGGAGGACCAACGCTAAAGGAGCTAAATGGTTTGCTCCAGACGGTGGGATGAAAGACTCGCTCTTTTCAAACAGAGACTTACAAAATGGTAAGAAATGTAATGGCTTCAATCCATTGAACATTGGGAAACCAGAATAAGGATAAAAAACAATAGAAAACCAGCTTGCTTTTTATTTTATACTACTACAGCTATTTCATACGTACTTCGGAACTTTTATTTTGAAACTATTTTTTATTCTTGCCCCAGGTCACTTACTGGGAGAGAAACAGGCCTGGGGTCTGATTTACTCGCTGACACCTGGTTTACATGTTTGTAAATCTGATTGTGACGACATCAGTGCCTCACCAGCCATGAACCTCACTACACGTCACTGATCGGTTATTATCTATATTTACGTAAGCAATATATCACACTTGAAATATTGTTATCGTAGTAGGCCCATGCGTAGTCTAAATTTGCATGCAAAAGGTTTCTTATGTTTTTTGGGATTATTTATGTTTGCTTTGTGTCATGTGGTTTAATTTACATACAGCAGCTCATCTTTAGCAGTAGCCCGGTGGTCCGGAGTGGGATGTGCTCAGGAAATTACCAAAAAAACAAGCTCTGATAGTGTAATGCTATTTATTAGTATAGTAGTATATGCCAATCACAGACAGAATCTGGAGCCAATGTGAGAAAAACCATGAACAAAGAAACTCACCTATATCTAAACTCTACAGAACTATAGGACGGCCCCTTGACCCTTGTTTTTTCAAGTCCAAAGACTTAATGACAGGATGTCACACACATATGTCTCTTTGTTAGAAACATGACCCTTGACCCTGTGACATTTGTTTGTGTCTTGACCCTTAACAAGGGAAAGGAAGGAGCACATGGATCTGGTGACAACTGACAGGACAGATACCACAGTTGATAATAGCAGCGACAAATAGCTTGCCTGACAAAACAGTCCTTCTACATTCTGTCTGAATCTCGAAGGGTCTGGAATTGGACAAAAGAGTGTGAAAAAATGCCATCCTAACTTGGGACGGTTCAACCACTTTCTAAAATTGTCATATAATTCTTGACCATATCATCAAGTTTAGTGCTTTGATTGTTGACACTGTAGAAATCTACCCTGTTACTTAGCCCTATGTTGTTTTTTTCCTTCTAAACCGCCATGTTTGTTTTTACTGGAACGGAGCATGCATCTCTGTGATTGGTTAATCCCCCTGTCAGTCATGCCCTCTGAAATCAGGGAGACAAGACATAGTTCCGGGCCCACTCGTCTTCGTAAAGTCGAAACATTTGGGTCTGGCTAGGGAAATAAATTTTAGTTTAAAATTTTAAAAAGTGAATTGCTGGCAATGGTCCAAACTGATCATCATGCCTAAACTTATAAACTGCACTATTTTCCGTTGCAGTTGTACATTCTTTAGTGTGGCTCTTGGGGAATTTTCTGTATGGAATTACTTGCAACAGACGCACTTCGCTTGTACCAGCCAATTTCCCTTACGAGAATTATTATTTCCACAACATGCATAACTACACACTGTATAAATATCCATTAACATACTGGACGATTAGCACAGCGCCGCTAATTTATCCTTCCTGTAGCAACGGCCATCTTGAACTTTGATGGAGGTTTTTGTTATTGATGGAGGACTTCACGCTGTAGCACCAATGATCAAACTCAAGTAGGAACATTATTCACTTACACAAGGCTTTTTCTGTTTCCAAGGAGTACTGAGCAATTACGAAGATGCATATAAGTCTCCTGAAGAGTGCTAGTGTAAAGATTTCTGTCATGTCGGAAGTGATAATGACTTTACCTACACATGTACAGTATCTTGGCCTAGGTTTATCACAACACTACATGTAAACATTTAATTAACATTGCTAATAGGATTGATACACTGACAATTTGCTTATTAGAGTGGCTCAAGCCCAGTTGCATGGTGGGAACATCAAATTCGCAGTGCATTTATGAAATATCTGATACTAAACCAAGACTAAAAGTAGCATCAAAACTCATTTGAGTAGGTATCGATACTAAAAAGTCACATTCACAAGACAGAAATGAACCTTTTTTTGAATCTTGAGCTGTATCAGAGCAAGTATAAGACCACCTAGACTAGTATACGCCCACGGACCACTATGGAGCCTACCTGGACCACTCTCATTGTCTAAATAGTGTTTATTTTATTGCCATTGTGGTACCAGAATTAGTATTGAGTATCAAATCTATTCCTTAGTATTGAAATCGAGTTTGGAAATTTTAGTATTGTGACGCTACAAGGAAATATTAAGGATACTGAGCATTTTTCATATTATAAATCAGTAAAAAGTCTAGGAAAAGGTCTTAATAGATCCTGTATGGCGCCAACTGCCCCAATATCTGCGCTGAATGTGTGCGTGATTATAGTTCGCAAAAAATACTTTCTTAATCACTAAAAATTTACAAAAATATCAGGAGCAGGCAGCTATTCTATATTTACCACTAATATAAATTGGAATTGTAATAAAAACTTTGTTGATTGCAAATTCAGCCAGTAGGGGGAGCTTTCTCAGAATTCCATCCATCCATTTTCTTCCGCTTATCCGGGGTCTAAGCAGGGACTCACAGACTTCCCTTACCCCGGACATGTTCTCCATGTCCTCTGGTGGGACCCCAAGGCGTTCCCGGGCCAGCCGAGAGACAATGCCCCTCCAGCGTGTCCTGCCCGGTGGGACATGCCCAGTAGGACACTCAAAGTTTAAAAATATGAAAAAAATATTTGCACAAAAACTTCTAATAGCACATAATAGGTCACTTTGAGTCAACAAGATCTGTAATGAAGTAACTCTTATGTTTCCATTGACAGTATTTATACCTCTGTTACACGCGTTTGATAAATGACAATGGAGTATCTTCTATGTACCGACATTGTGCTCTTCCAAGGTCAATACCAAAAACACAACAACAAAAAAATCCCTGTAATTTCTTTGTAGATGCTGTTTTTTTTGTAACTACAGGTCTTAAAATGAACCCCGGTCCTGGCAGTAGTATGACCCTGCCCCTCCTGCTGTGATAAGTACCATTCCGACAGTCCAAAGGGGGCCAGCAGGTCGATCCCACCGAGAAGCACACCTGCCCATTACAGACTACACACTGACCCAGTTATAGTGTGGCCGGAGTATCAAGGTGCAATAAAACAGCGCAACGGTAACAAGTGGAAATTACAGGCGGTTGGATTACAGGTGGCTTTGTCCTATGTCTTGCAGTAAATAAAAGTAACTGCTTTCATTTACTGATTTTATGACTAAGGCCACTGTTTAAAGAGGGACTTAACACTAAAGAGCAACATTATTTTGGTGCTAAACTGTGCTCATGGTGTTTTAATAGCATTATTTACTCCTCCTAGTTTTGGGGAGTTGGGTATATTTAGTGCAAACTAGGTAAATTTGCAGTGTTGTGTTAAAAAAAACAGTGAGAAACAGAGTGTTGCCTCCAGTGGCCACTCAGGACTTCCATAGTTCCCTGAATGAACAGTGCGATTGGTCTAAACAGTAACCAGAAACACCTGGCTTTAATCTGATCTGGGCAGTGTTGTGTGATGTCACCAACTACCTGAAATTGAAGGTCATTGAAGACTGCACGGATTTAAGCCAGGCGGGATTTTGACTGAAGTATTTCTGGGGGAAATCTTGAGTCGTAGACAAAAATCGTGGGTCGTGGGTCTCAGCGTGAGACCGGGACAAAGATCAAACTTCGAACCATCAACAGACACGCTGGGACTGATATCAAACATGTCTGATATTTTGGAATCTTTGTCACCAGAGTGAGCCATCCTCTCACTGCGATCAATCTTTGTGGCTTTAAACATAAGCGGTCTTCAGTAACAGCAGAAGAGCTCCTCCATGAACGGTAACAACCCTCCCCTTTTCCCTTTCATTTTCTAACTTTTACACCACTAACTCGTACAATTACTGAGATGTTACCACTTGGAGCCTGATATTCGCAGTGGAAGCCATCGTGCAGTGGTCACCATGCATCCGACTTCGACATTTTTGACCAGAAAGCTGCAAATTTACCTAGTTTGCATTAAAGTTGTCAAAACTTTTTAGAACAGTAGTACGTCATATGCACAGTTTAGCAGCAAAAAGTGGATTTAGTTGCCTGGGAAAGATGTGAGTGTGGTCATCGGTGAATCTCCCTCTTTTCAAATGGGTTTGATTGACAGATGGATTAGCCAATCAGGGACATGCATGGTCATATTTGGAAAAAAAAAATATCACAAGGGATTGAAAAACTAAACCATGTTAATCTGAGGTGAGATAAGTTTGAGTTGGACCAATGAGCTCATTCTTTTCACATGCGTCACTGACAAAACAAATCTGATTGCACAATAGCGTTTGGCTGGGCTTCAAATGCAACAGAGGGCGTGGGGACCAGCCTGATATCAATCTGTATAAAAAATACCGAGAGATATCATTCTGTATTTGCCAAGAAATGGATTTAGTGTTTAGTTCCACTTTAATCCTCCAAACAATGCCCAGTTTAGCAGCTCTAATTGAAATGAGATTGTGGGAGGAGTTTAAAATATTTTATTCACTTTTGCTATTAAACTTTGTAAACTTCTTTTCCTTATTGGTCACACCTTCCTGCTCTCTACATCCTCTGACTATTCCTTCTCATAATACACACATGCCACTTTACTCTTACTGCAACTATAACTATATATTTTTCATGGTCCATATGGATAACACTGACTGTACAAACACTGGCACCACACTTACAACGTCAGCGCTACTAATCACACATTTTCTGGTATTTGTCATTGCATGTCAAGCCATAGACTGTATAAAGAAGTGGACTAAGTGAGTGTGACGCCGCTCGTAGCGTTTGGCTCCAGTCAAACGAAGCTCATCGAGGCTAGCGGTTATAGAGGATTGAAGGTTGAAGGTAACGCCCCCTTCACGCCCACACGGCTGGTTTAGCAGGGAGCGGGCGCTTAGCAAGGCTGTCAATCAAACCTGTTGCTAACGAGAGCGACCTCGGGGAAAGAAGGCACCTGATTTGTCGGTTATTAATGTTCACAGCTTGATTTATGGACAAAATAGCGTTATAAAAACACTAGGATCATGTAGAGCGGGTTAATGTGAACATTTTAAGACCAAAATGACGAGGCTCACTGCAGCAGTAATTAATAGAGTGGTGACAATTTTTAAATGTAAAATGAATTGGAGCCGATGGAGACAGAAGCGCGCCCGTGCTCACTTCCTATTTGGGCGTCTAGGAGGTTAGCTATGTCCATTTATATATACAGTCTATGATTAAGGCTGGGAAATATGGCAAAAAAACCCAAATATGACTGTAATTCAGGTAAGAGTTTGATTTGCCCCTGGACCCGGAGCCAGAGCATGGAAAGGCCACCCAGATGGAGGGAGCGAACCATGCTAAAGGACGCTAGAGAGTACTATATACGCCCTTGGATCAATATGGAAGGCAATGCAAACCAAGTTTATTTATATAGCACAATTCGTCCATTCATCCATCCATCTATTCTGCTTATCCGAGGCCGGGTCGTGGGGGCAGCGGTCTAAGCAGGGACTCCCAGACTTCCCTCACCCCAGACACATCCTCCAGCTCCTTCACTGACACCCCAAGGTGTTCCCAGGCCAGCCGAGAGACACAGTCCCTCCAGCGTGTCATGGGTCTTCCCCGGGGCCTCCTCTTGGTCGAACATGCACAATTCATACGCAATGGAAATCAAAGTGCTATACAGAAAAAGAAAGACATTAAAATCACAATGCAACAAATAAAAACTTGAATTAAAACAATATGGACTCATGGATTACATAGATGTCTTATTATCATCAATCAAGAACTTTTATTCTCCCCAAATACAACATATATAAAAATTTCATGCTGTGCCACCCTCAGACTGTCCATTTACCACTTTACACAACAATCCCGTACGTTTAGAGCCAGCATCAGATTGTGCCGAACCAGGCCAAACGGCTGACATTTGCACATAACCGTGTTTTGTGATAACACCGCGCATGCTTGCTACAGGATCTTATCGGCCAAAAGTAACCAGGGGTGATATGATTCGTATGTAAAAATCTTATTACTTCTGCTATCTCGTAACACTCCTCTCCAGCCACCCCCGGGCCCCGTGTGCAGAATGGGCAGGTCAACACAGATCGTCTTTATAAGGGCCGCGGATAGTAAAAATGTGATTGGGTGGCACTGGCAGACATTTGGCATTTACATTTATGGCAGGGCTGGGTTAATTAAACTGGTCCCATTCAGAGTCCTGATTAAACAGTGGTAAATAAAGACGCAGCAGACAGGACAGTGGGGCTATAAAGAGAGAAAGGGAGAGTGTTTGTGGCGAAGGTTTGGACAGTGCTTTGGCTCCTCTATAAATGTAGCTATATTACAAATGCAACATAACAGTCACTGGTTGAAGTGTTGTGGAGCAAAAGGAGGCATTTATGAAGACTGATGGTGGAATCTAAAGCCAGTTCTTCATGCTTTCAAACTCAGTGGAATCCTCACCAGTCTCATCGCCATAAACAAGCATTAAAACTTATTTTAAAAGGTTAGAAACTTGTTGGCGTAATCCCTTATGGTGCATTCTATAGCATCAACTGGCCAAGAAGGTAATGCAATCTTATGCCATTAAAGCAAATAACAGCCTATTGTACAATAAAGTAGGCTCTAAGTGATACATGATGAGGGAAAACTGGTGAAAATGACAGTAAAATAATATATTGCTTTCAGCAGATCTGGGATTATCAAAATGAGCCCACACAGAAGAATAGGCCAATCTTCTTCTTTTTCTCTGTGGTTCCATTGGTGATGAACAGAGACACAACGACAGACTTGAGCCTCGCGCCTTGTCCTACACGAGCTGCTTCAGCGCTCCCGACACGAGCCACACCAAATGACACGGGAGATGTATTGTCACGTGACTTTTCTTAAAGTGACACACACGGTGACACAACTCGACACGTGTCGACTCGTTTGTCCCATCACTACCCCCTACTCCCACTGCGAGCTGCGGTTTGTGGCGTCTGGCTTGTCTGATCCATTGAGCGACTCCAACACGAGTTCTGGCTTCCATTTCAATGTTTAAACTTCCATGAGTTGGCGGTGAGTTTTGCCATCAAATTATTTAAACATCAGGAAGAGAAACAGTGGCACTTTCTTTCAGTTCGTGGTCTCTAGTTGTGTTTTAAGACAAAATGTCACTCTCAAGTGGAACAAAATTGGCAATTTAGCCTTTGTTACTCAATTTACTAACATTGTTTTATGTTGCAGGCCCAATACAAGCCAAATATTGCGTCTACTTTAAAGGGTTTTCTTTAATTCAGCAGCTGAAAATGCTGCCAAGCAACTTTGTGTTTATGTAATTATGAAATGGTTTGTAAATAGCTTGCACTATTGCGATGCAAATGACACGGTGGCTTTTACCACTGTTTTGATTTAATGTTGTGCAAATAATTTGTTTATACAAAAGTATTTGCACATCGTGAATTGTTATATGAATTATATTGTTGTCAGTACCTAGAACATTTCTGTGAGGTAAATGTGATATATTGAGATGTGGATACTAATATGCATTTTGTTTGAGCTCATTTACAGGTCAGGTTTTCATGTTGGACTGATTCTTCATGTGAAGATGGCTGGTAGGATCTTCGTTTTTTCTGTACCCAAATGTAGTTCTAACTAAACCAGTTCTTTATTGTCAGACTGTGTTAAAGCTCAGAATACAGTCTAACTTGAGTAACGGAGCTTCACACAGAGCAGAGCCTACAGTTAGCAACCCTCCTCCAGGGAATGTTGATGATGATGATGATGATGAGCTGTAAAGTCTCAACTGGAAGGTGTCTAACATAACAAGGCCCACGACCACTCAAGAAGAAAAAACACCTCACATAGTTTGTTAATCGGACCCTGCTTTGGCTCTTCATATTTAGTGGACGATTTTATGAGGTTATTATGAAGATCATAATATCAGACAACAACAAGGCCTTTTACAAAGCACTGGAGAGTAAAAAACAAAGTCATTAGTTCAACAATTAGATGGCTTGTCTCATTCCCTCTGAGAAACATTCAACGCCCGGGCTCCAGCCAAGTCGTGCAGAAGCAATAATGGCCCCAAATATGTGGCGTCTCGCTGGACTGCATTTTCAAGAGCTTTTCTAAATATTTCCCGCTTAATCCTCTTATAACTGCCTGTAGGCTATAAGAGCAGGTAAACAGCCCCCCCCCACTCACCACCGGTGTGCAAACGCCTTTAAATAGCACTGATAATGACTCAAACTGACAATGTTAAGGAGTTACATAAACAATTTCAATAGTTTTCTTTCATGACTAATTCCTGGAGCTCTCTTGAGTTCTTTTCCTCATCTGAACTGGAATACTAGGGCTCAGGGCCAAGTGTACCCATTAATTAAAAATGCATTACGTTTTTTTTTGTGTATGGCACTCCTGGGTAGACTCCAAAATATGTTCCAGAGAATGGATTGTGCAAAAAGTACCCATGATTTTGTGGGTGAATAAATAAGATTTGACTTGTCCATATGTTAAAAATGAATTACAGAAATGACAGAAATGCGCACGTTTGACTTTCTAAACAATTCGAGGTCAGGGGTTTAACAACTTCTGTGACTAAGGGGCCCCTAATTAGAGATAAAAATACAAAATTGTAATCCATAACATGCCTTAAAGCGTATATGAATTACTACCATCTTTAAAGGGGGGTATAACGCCAGATTTCTTTTTAGCTTTCTACCATGTTATAGTGGTTTTACATTTCATCCCGGCATGTTTGAGTAATCTCGCAAACTGTCCCGGTCACTATTCATATATACAAACTTTATACAACTTCACAAACCTGATGTGATGTGCAGTAATGTAAATAGTGATCTGATTGTGTTGCGCTCTGAAGGGGAAGTGACACGGGGAGGCGGGACTCAGAGCTTCAAAAATGAAACTGAAACTAATTAAACATTACAATATGCAGTTTTTTTTGGCAAATATAGCAATGCAAAAATAATGAAAAGTAAGCGTGGTGATGTGTTAACACTTAATAACACCCTCTTTCATGAAAAAACTGCATTTAATTCTACTTTTTGTCATAATTCAGGCCGTGGTCAGATACATTGGGACGTGAAACAGCTGTAGGTTTCTCTAAAAAACAGTCATGACGCTACTAAATATCCACTATATAATTCATTTTAAATAGTAAACTGTGCCATTTTTTCTCTTCTAAGTTGGTTTATTGTTATAATAGGCTTATTTTGGCCAAATACCCAAAAAAATTAGATCAAGTCATTGTTTGCTTGTTTGACTAAATGCAATGCCACCAGTTCTGTATTATATTACACTTCTTCTTCTAAATTTCTACTTCTTTTTGGAGTAAGAAATGTGTTTCATTTTCAGCAAAATAGTTAAGAGTGACTAACTGAAAAACTATTAGCTAATAACGACTGCGATGTTATTTCAGAGGGACTTGTTTGCAGTACAAAGTCAACTATTCATGGTCAGAATGTGTTAAAATAAAGCCCTGGTTAAAGTCAAACTTGAGCAATAGAGCTTCAGACAGAGCAGTGCCTACAGTTAGCAACACCTGCCAGGGGAATATTGACATCAGCTGTGTAACATAAAGCAAAACTGACAAAAATAACCTGAACACAAGTATTTTAGCATACGCCGCCGGAGCCCTACCGTAGCAACGATATCGTTTGTATGAACGGGAAACAAACATGGCCGTTCAAATATTTCCCATGAGCTCATTATTTAGAAAAAGCTATAAACACTCGTGCCGCCATCTCCTACCACACAGCGCACAACACAACAAAACCCAAACAACTCGCCAACGCTCTGGAGTCAAACCTTCCACTCTCATTTACTCTGTTCATTGTTTGATTTTTTTTTTTTTTTTTTTTTTTTTTCTTCACTCTAAACAACAAGCTGCAAACACTGTCACTGGACCATCACTGACTGGGCTCAAATGACTTCTGAAATTGCTTTGTTTCCCCCTCCTCTGCGCCGCTCGTGTCGCAGATGTTGTTTTGGGGCGAGTTGCGCCGAGCGTGCCAAAAACCGCCGGCGTGACGTACCATTAGCCATCGAGCTGACGGGGCCGCACCGCTCGCGCTCCATACTTCTATTATGTATGCGTTTTGCGAGGGCGGGCGGGACGGGCGGAGGAGCGGGATGGGTACGGGAGGGAGGGTAGACAAAGGGGACCACTGTGCAGAGTTTGGCCCGGGTGAAGCAGGATGTGATGAGGCAGTGAGTCAACTGATTTGAAGTACTTTTAGAAGATTGCGAGAGATTGTGAGTAATACTTAGACTTCATTTGATCGTATTGAAGATGGAAAATTCAAAACAGACAAGGGTTTTATTCTGTGACATTTAAAAAAGCTGAAACGCAGGAAAGGGAGATAGACAAGGGGAACGGTATGAGGCACGGGTGATGCGGGATGTGATGACTCAACTGATTTGAACTATTTTTAGAAGATTACTCATGTCTGATTGTGTTGCAAAAACAAAAAAACAAGAAAAAAAAAAAACTTGCAAGAGAAAAAAAAAAACAAAAAAACAGGTTATTTTGTGACATTTATGGACTTGGGACAATTTACAGTTTTTTTCCGAATTCAGAATAAAAAACAAAACAAAAAACAATCATATATATATATTTTTTTACTTATCATGAACTAAAAATTAGCTACTCATTCACAAATTTTGGGTAAAGAAATAATACCTCCTCCATGACGTCACCAAATGCAATTAAGGATTTATGAACTGAAAAGGTGCACTATGTAACTTTTCTGATGGAGGCTCTATGGAGATATTACAATTTTTCGCAGACAATATGGTGTTAAACTTGTCTGTCTTGCATTTATGGCGCTACAATTGTTGCCATTGCTTAAAAGTATCTTGAGAAACACGTTTCACAAATAAGTTTAACGTCATACTGTGGAAAATTCCGAGCAAAGCAATAGCCCGAAGGCTACTTTACATCTGTAGTCCCCGGCAGGTTAGAAAGATAGAAACAACAAGAAACTACAAGTTCATACAATAGACATAAGAACAGATTGTCAACATTTTAGAACATAACCCCCGCGATAAACGAGGGACCACTGTAAACATTTATAAACACTTTGTAGATATTCCTTTCATTATAAAGCGTTTCATCTGGACAGTGGCTCAGTGTTTACAGCTTTGACCCTCCAACCCAAAGGTTGGAGGATCAAGTCCCGCTCGGACCAGTTCTGTTCTGTTGTGTCCTTAGGCAAGACACTTCACCCACATTGCCTAGTATGAAAGTGGTATGTGTGTGTGTGAATGATTGGTGGTGGTCGAAGCCGCAGATTGGCAGCTTTGCTTCTGTCAGTCTGCCCCAGGGCATCTGTGGCTGCAGTAGTAGTTTACCCTCACATGTGTGGAAGTGAATGAATAATGACTATAGTGTATCACTTTGAGAGGCTTTGACAAGCCTGTAAAGTGCATTACAAGTGTAAGGCATTATTATTATCTATGTTATGCAGAACTTTGCAGTGGCCAGTGGATGCCATTCATTATCTTTCTTTTCGCCAAGTTACTTTGAGGTCAACCCCAGATTAACTAACTTGATGAATCCTCGCTGCCACCCCGCATTACCCCTCACTGTCCTCTCCGAGACCAGTTACCGAGCAACCCATAGCTTTCAATTACACCTGCAACTTTTCTTTTTAATTAAACATTCAGACGGATTAATTACCCGACAACTTGAAACGATAGAAAAAAATAGCCGTGTCCGGCATCATCAGTATAACGATTCTGGCCAGGTCTCGTCTTTGGAACTCCCCTCGGACTTCCGGAGTAGTGGACGGTGGTTGCTGTTCAATAAGCAATCTTGCAGGGGAGGCGGAGTGGCACTTTGTTTCTGTTTGTACGACAGGTTCGATTCTTTGAGAGACACACGGTTCGCAAAGTCAGACAACGAGGGCCGCGGGCTGGGTAAAAACTAATTACGGAGGTGTTAAAAGGCGAGTTCAATGAGGTATGGGGAGAGAAAGACTGCAAGGGTTTTTTTTTTTCTTTCGTTTTTTTCAGACCCTCTTGAACCGAAGCACCGAGGGACTAAACAATGCTTTTATACACTTACTTCCACGTAATTAACTGTACGTTCTGTTTACTGCATTGAGATGTGGAGAGGGAATGATTGCGTTTGACTCAAGCAGGTTGGCAGTAATGGATGACGATGGAAGTCAAATGTCCATATCCAGTGAGACATCAGCGAAATGTTATATATCTTAAAGATGCACTGTGTAATTTTTCATTTGGAGGTTGCGCCACTTGCTTGTCTTCATGGAGATGTTGTTGCCTTCCCTGGAATGCTACACAGTATGACATGATTCACTGATTCATCTGCATTTATTTCATTTTGGGTGTTTTATTGCACCGTTACTGGAAGAGGTGTCGCCTGTTCAGAGATTTGACCTGTAACCTGGGCTGGTGTTGTCACCTGGAGATCTTCGTGGAGATAAGTTGGAACATTCAAGACACAGCAATAACATCTTTGACAAGGCAAGCAGGTGGCTAATTTCACTTCGTATTATAATGTATATAGCCCGTGGAGCAAAATCAAGCTCTACTTTCAGATGATATTTGGTGCTTTGTAGTTGTAGAAGTGAAAACCATTTCAGGAGACTTCATCGTGAAGCACATTGAGAAAAGGCTAAGGGTTTGCTGTCAACAAAGCAAAGGATGCCAGCTTTGAGCACGAAGCTGAGTTCTTTAGCTTTTATTCACTACATAAGTCTATATATTATATCTTTCTGTTTGTATAGCAAAAGACGAAATAAAATCTGTCAACTGGACAAATCGTTGTAGGACTGAAGACGTTTCGCTGCTCATCCAAGCCAATTCTTCGGTTCTGATCAGATGGCTGGTGGCCACTGCTTTATATCTATCTGAAGGGAGGAGCTTCTGTTTGTATCTAAAATGTTGTGAATGAAAAACACTTTGGAAAGACAGGGTGAGTCCAAAATTTGACAGGTAGTGTAGTGTAAATCCATGGGCAACAATTGGTCCTCTGCATTTGACCCATGCTTCAATGTCGCTCAAACAACCCGTCAGGAGAAGTGGAAGACGCCAGTGTAGCACCAACAAACCCTTCTCCAGAACTTAAGCATGGATCACGGTCAGAAGTACCAACTTTTCAGGCTGAAGAGGAAACGGTGCACCCATAGTTTGCATATACCCAGAATGCAAACTCTACATCTGGACCAGGATTTGAACTTGGGATCTTCTGGCTGTAAGGAACACCAACACACTTCTAGCTTTTTTAAAATTCTCATTGTTTTTGCATTTTCAAAGACATACAATGCAAATTCCTTCAGATCCTCGTACCCATTGACGTGCTTTGACCCCATCGCTGACAGAGACTGATTCTGTTGTCAGGGAAAGCGCTGCTCTCTGCCATTCTCCGGTGTCAGTCTGGGACCAAAGTGGACAGATATCACTCACTTTGGAGCTGATGATGATTGTGATAGAGCACGCCTATATCTGGAGCGCACCGCAGGGCTTTTAAAAGGAGAGGGAACAGCGGATATGTGCGGATCGAATGAAGGCATTAGTGACACAAACATGTTATGAGAGATGCGCGACATCTGGTGAAAGGGATCTCATCCACTTTGACTTACGTCGCAGTCTTCTTGTCCCGATAATCTTTGCTTAAGCTCACATATACCCCTGCCTATAATGGACCTCAAAGTTTTTAATGTGTCTGATGCTTTAAAGTGATATCCTTTATGGAAAAGCATTCAAAAAGTCAACGTCAATTCTTTGCTTTAACAGTTACTATTATTTCAGGTCATATTTGTCCCTCTCCAGCTTCTGTAGAGAACTAGGCTCTCGCATGGCAGGTCCAACTTCCGTATTCCAAACTATTTAAAGGTCCTATATTACACAAAATTAACTCTTGCGAGCTTTAAACCATGTTATAATGTTGTAACCTCCACAAAAAACATATCTGGCCTACATTTCTAAAGCTCAAAATGCTCTTGCTTAGTAAAGATGGGCAATTCCAAGACTGAAATACTCAAACTTATAGTGAAGGTGCATGGAGTTGTCATGCGGTAATACACTTCCTGTATTACAACATGACATCACAAGGTGGAACAGAGCGTTTTCAGTTTCAACTCAGTCTAAATATGCAGGGTTCGTGTGTTAAATGGTGTGTAAATGAAGCAAAACACAACTCCAGGTCTGTTTGTGATGAGGAAACAACATTAGAACATAGATTAGAAAATAGCGTAATATGGGCCCTTTAAACACAGTGTAAATGAGCAGGATTGAGCCGCTCCCGTTGGTGAGGAGCCCTGTCGCTTTGGTTTTATTGACTGCAGATGGACAATGTTTCTATTATGTGCAGAGGCGGTGTATCCCGGGCTGACGCTGGCTGCCCTGAGAGGTGACCGCACTACTGCAGTCTGGTGCGGAGCCTCAGCGTTTTGCCTGCTAATAAAGGGGCAACGTGCTGTCTGCATTATTCAAGTCATTGTGTTACTTTTGCATCATGTCTAATTGTAATCTGTTATTCTAGATTGATTGGATAGCCACTGCTGTTTTATTTTTGTTCAACATTACTTTATTTTAGTTGTGTCAAACTTCAGCTGCTAGCTACAGAGCGCCCTTCTGTGCTATACTTAAATTCAGCTAGATTATTTTGTTTTGTCTCTATATTTTGGCCTCCATTTTAATGAGGATTTTTAAAGTTCCCTTATTGTAAAAATAAATTAACTTTATTTTGACTCTCCCTTTCCACCACCTGCATTTTTATCTGTGTGCTAATAAAGGATAAAAGTACATTTTGTGGGTCGGTTACTGTAATAGTCCGGATAGCAACCTTAGGGGTTTCAACAAAGAAAAGAGCAGAGCCGAGACAATTTGTCCAGTGCAGACCCATGTGCATTTATTACCAACAAAACAAAAATAACATGGATTTAAAATTAGCAAGACAGTAACATCCTGTACACACAGCACCTCCCCCGAGCAGACCGAGGTGGGCTCCTTTTATAGAACACCTTCCTTAATTGGGCAAACCCCCACACTCCAGCACAGGTAAGTACCGGCAAGTATAACGATATATATATTTTTAAAGTAAGCAGAAACAGTCTTAAGCTTTATTCAATCAATTCAGTTACAAAAATAGAGCTCTACATTAATTTAGCAGTGTGAGATACAAGCAGCAAAACTATTTAGACACCTCCTCCTCCTCACGCCTCGCTCAGACTGCGCCCAGTCCATCTGCGACTCCTGTATCGGACCGGTTTAATTGCAGTGTGACGCTCACATGAGAACTCTGCTGTGCTGTTGTGGTCACCGCCTTTGAAGCTGCACGAACGACACCACATGACACACCACACACACCTCCACCGGCACCACCGGACTGCAGGGCGTGCCATCTGAGCTCCTCTCGTATTTTGTAGTATACAGAGTACTTGCGGCCCCCTGACCAGAGCTGCACCATGTGGAGTCTGAGCCCAGGGTCAGCACACAGCTCTCCTGCCTGGAACCTTCTCAAGGCTCCCTGGGGACTCTTTTGGCCGGAACACCTAAGATGGCAGACAAGAGGTAAGTACAAATTCAAACAAGTCAATAACATGCAATTACCAGTGCACTTATATCATTTCCTTTGTTACAGGCCACTTTAACCGCAAGCCACTATTTAAATTAATAAAAAAAAAAATATTATAATCATTTTAATAAGCATTTTAAAATTCTTATAATTTATCTATTTTTTCCTATAATAATTTTATTTTATATTTATGTTTGTCATTTTTCCTCTTTTCTTTAAGTTTAGGCCTATGTGCTGGACCAGATACATTACAGTTACACTACTACACTGCTAATTTCAACTAACTTTGACAACTACCCCCTTAAAAACCTGATTTTTACTGTCTTAAAAACACTGAAAATAACATATTCATTTTATATGTTTAGCAGGGGTCCAGTGTTTAAAAGCACTTCTCAGTTTTCAGAGACCAGAGAGGAGTTTCGATAAGACTAACAACAACTGCAACTATCATCCTAATGCGCACTGCGGATTTATTTTGAAACCAAGAGCTGTTAACACAATATATCTGCACTGGGCCAAGACAAATTTTTCTCCAATTTTTGTCCACAGTAAAGATGGTATCATTATTTAACTGCACAGACATAATGGTTAGTTTGAAGGACTTTAGACCAAATATGGGAAACTTGTGGAGACAATACCAAAAAAATAATGATAAGGTTCAACATTTGTGGATCTGAAATCATAAAGTATATATTTAGTTGGTGGTATCTCTTTAAAAACATACCTGGAGCTATGTTTTCTTCCATTCACACATGTTTAAGTAATCCTAGTTTGTTAGTCTGTCTACATCTCAAAAGTCAAAATGCTCTGTTCCAACTTGTGATGTCATGAAGTGGTAGTTTTCAAGTTAACAGCTACTTTTAACCATTTGTTCAGTAGAGATTGGGAGCTAAACTCATCCCAATTATTGTAGAGAAGGTGCATGGAGTTTAAAAAAAACACAATGGAGCACTTCCTGTACAACCACATGACATCACAAGGTGGAACAGAGTGTTTTCTGTTGGAGAGAAGCCTAAATACGCAGCGTTTTTGTGTTAAACATGTGTGAATGAAACAAAACTCAACTCCAGGTGTGTTTTTGATGAGGAAAAACAACATTATAAGGTACGTAGATCAGAAAATAGTGTAATCTGGGCTGTTTAAGCAAGGTCAGCCAAAATAAAATCCCATGAACAATATTTTGACATATGCTCCCTGTTATGGTGCACTGGATTATCCTTTTATTACTCTATACTCTTCGCAGCCGGTTGCCAGGATTTGACTGTTTGGTGCAGTATCCCCCCGGGTCTCTCCCCTGCATGCCACTTACGGATTTGGAGTGACTGTATCAAATCTGTGAATAGGACAGGATAAAAAGATTAAGGCTTTTTAACCCCCCTTGAAACCCGCCGACCCTTTTTTTTTTTTTTTTTTTTTTGCACCAGCGCAGTCGAGGAATTAACGCCGCTCTTCCAATTGATGGTGCTGTGATGGGACTTGGCAGCGCACCCGAGTGCTCTGATGGCTCCAACCAGGGACCCCATAGTGTCAGTAATGGTTGAATAGGAAGAAGGGAGAGGACGGGGAGGGAAACGGGGGGAGTCTGAAAAGATACACTGGTCAGCTTGACTTCTCCACAACATAAAACAGAAAAGTGCAGACTAAAAAACTTTCAGTCATATGCACAGCTAAACAGAGCCTGGATTTAAACATTGTCAAAGTAGAGGCCTGTCTCACATCTTCAGGGAGACTGTTCCAGGTTTTCGCTGCATAAAACTGAAATTCTGATTCTCCATGTTTAGTCCTGACTCTGGGCACCAGCAGGAGGCCGGTCCCTGAAGTCCTCAGAGTGTGAGATGTTTCATATGGCACCAACATGTCGGAGATGTACTTTGATGCTGGTCCATGGAGAGACTTGTTCACAACCAGAGTAGCTTTAAAGTCTATTCTCTGAGCCACAGGAGCCAGTGCAGAGACCTGAGCACAGGACGCATGTGTGAAGTACTTCCTGGTTCGAGCAGCAGTGTTCTGGATGTACTGCAACTGTCTTAACGCTCGTTTGGAGAGGCCATTGAGCAGGTCGTTACAGTAGTCTAACCTAATGGAGACAAATGCATGGATAAATCTCTCCAAGTCTGGTTCTGACAGTATACCTTTTACGTTTGCAGTAGTAAGAGTAGTAGCTGTTACTAAGAATGTTACCACTTTTAGAACTGCTGTAAGTGTCGTCCAGCTTGACTTCTCCCATTAAAAATAAATGGAAAGTAGTTTAACAATTTTAGTTCTAATACATACTCAGTGCACTCGTTTTACTTTAGTTTCAGAAAGATAAATGCATTGCAGAACAGAAAGAATTCAACATTTTTACTGGTTCTACTGGTGTAAGAAGTTATATAAGTCATTTTTGATGGTATATTTAAGGATGACGAATGCTTGTAGGGATCTCAATATCGATTTAATGGGTAAACTACTCACATAATTATAAAAGTTTTAAAAAATTCTGATTAGTTTGTTTCGTAACTTATTGCATTACTCAAAACGGTGCATAAAAAAAGGAATGGAATCACTTTTCGTCTAAAATCTCACATAACTGTAAGCAGTTTTCTGTGCAAATCCCGTACTTTGTTTCAAAAAAGTTTGCTCTACCGAACAGCCAGCACTTTACTTTACCAAAGAATATTTAGTCAACCTAGAAGAGAAGAGGAGAAAGAAGGAACGGGGGGGGTTTGTAAGGCTCCATTGGTCAACCAGCACCACCCCGCCGCTCACTCTAACCACTGTCCCTCTTGCTCGTTTCTTCCCCGCTCTCCTAGCATCCCCCGCAGTGCCAGAGGGCTGTCTATATAGGGCCAGATGCATTCAATCCACTCCCGATCCCCGTGGGTTTAGTTCGGGAGCCGTGCACATTTTGTCCCGAACACTCTTGACCACCTCTCCTAACCCCTTGTATTGCTCTTTGGCTTTCCTCCTCACATTTTTTTGAGAAGCAGCCAAAAAGAAGCACTCGGATAAATCCCACAGACACGCTACGGAATAACAAAAAGGATGAGACGGGGATGTGGCCATTTGAAAGCCGTATAACTTTGGGGAGAATTAGGGGAGAAGTAGGAGAGGTAATAGCGATAGTGATGGTGTTCTGTGTTGGATGTTTCCTTAACAAGCCGCATTTGTATTTTGTTAAAGAAATTAAAGCGAAGAGTTGAAGTAGCAGCAGTATCGGTAGACGTTTTTGTAGTTGTAGTGGTAGTAGTAGTTGTAGTAAGGGTATAAGCTGTAGTAGTAAGAGCAGCAGTAGCAGTGGTGGTACTAGTGTGTTAAATATATCCTTGAATAACAAATACATGATAGAAGGTAGTAGTATATCAGCAATAAAGTCATAAGTAGTTGTAGAAGCCGCAGTAGTAGTAGTAGTAGTAGTTGCAGGGGCAGAGGTAGCAGCAGCAGTAGTAGTAGCAGTCACAGTAGTGGTAGCAGTAGTAGTAGTAGTAGTTGCATGGGCAGAAGTAGCAGCAGCGGTAGTAGTAGCAGTAACAGTAGTGGTAGCAGCAGTAGTAGTAGTAGTAGTAGTTGCAGGGGCAGAGGTAGCAGCAGCAGTAGTAGTAGCAGTCACAGTAGTGGTAGCAGTAGTAGTAGTAGTAGTTGCATGGGCAGAAGTAGCAGCAGCGGTAGTAGTAGCAGTAACAGTAGTGGTAGCAGCAGTAGTAGTAGTAGCAGAAAGTGGTACTACTAATGTGTAAAATATATCCTTGACTACAAAATAAATGATAGTAAGCTATATTTTTTATTTTGTCATTAAACGGAGTATAGCAAAACAGTAGAAGAAGCAGCAGTAATGTTGAAGGTAGTAGTATTAGCAGTAGTAGTACCATAACATCAAAAAAGTACTATAGTTGTAGTAGCACTAGAAGTAGTAGTAGTAGTAGTAGCAGGAGCAGAAGTAGCAGCAGCAGTAGTAGTAGCAGTAGTAGCAGCAGTAGTAGTAGCAGGACCATAAGTAGCAGCAGCAGTAGTGGTAGCAGCAGCAGTAGTAGTAGCAGCAGCAGTAGTAGTAGCAGCAGCAGTAGTAGTAGCAGCAGCAGTAGTAGTAGCAGCAGCAGAAAGCTACATATTGTATATATTTTTTTATCTTGTTATTGAACAAACTATAGCAAAGAAGTACAAGATGCAGTAGCAATGTTAAAGGTAGTAGTATTAGCAGTAGTAGTATCATATCATCAAAAAAGTCCCGTAGTTGTAGTAGCCTTAGTAATAGTAGTAGTAGTAGTAGCAGGAGCAGAAGTAGCAGCAGCAGTAATGGTAGCAGCAATTATAGTAGTGGCAGCAGTTGTGGCCGTAGTAGTAGCTGTAGTAGCTGTAGTAGTAGCTGTGGTAATAGCTGTTGTATTTGTAGTAGTAGGGGCCACATGGGGCCTCATCCAGAACAAGACAAAGGACAGACAGAGATGGAGATACTTTGTTGTAAGTAACTAAGTGTTTGTTGTTCATAATGACGAGTATGAGTATCTGTAGTAGAGATATTAGTACCAGCATCTGTAGTAGTAAGCTGGATAATGAAAGTAGAGCAAGAATTACACTTTTTCCCTTTTCCTTCATTCATAACAGCAGCACACCCAGCTCTCCTAATGAGGCGTGATCATTGTGTTAAACAGATAATTAAAAGCAGATATTAAAACCCGCAACTCATAATCCCTCTTGGCTGGAGAAAATAACACAAGTGTTGGCTCTTAGGAAGCGACTACGACACAGTCAGGATAAAAGGAAACAAGTAGGACCAAACTCCGTCTTATATTACGCTTTGAACAAAGGTGGGGTGGTCATACAGTGGATTTACATTGTGCATGAATTAGTATCTTAGGAACAGGTGGCATTTTTGAAATTATGGTCATCAATTTTAGATTTTTTTTTGCCATCCAATCAGGCAAGGAAGTAAGACGTAAGACTAAATGAGATTGGTATTTGTTCCACAGTAAGGTATTATCTATCTTACATTTATTCAATTTTTTTTTAATATGCCTTTGTACATGCCTGACCGTGCTTGCCTCTCCACAGATCTGCCATGTAACGTGGTTTGCTGGTGTCCCGTACTTCTCTTCACTAAAGCCTATATTACACTATTTTCCAATCTATGTTATAATGTTGTTTTCCTCATTACAAACACACAAACGCTGCATATTTAGGCTTCTCTCCAACAGAAAACACTCTGTTCCACCTTGTGATGTCATGTGGTAATACAGGAAGTGCTCCACTGTGTGTTAATACACTATACACTTTCACCAGAATCATTTGGATCATTTCAGCTGTGGAATTACCCATCTCTACTGAATTAAAGGTAAAAAAAAGTAGCTGTTAACTACCACTTCATGACATCACGAGGTGGAACAGAGCATTTTGAGCTTTGGAGATGTGTACAATCAACTTTTTTGAGCTTTCTTTCTACCATGTTGCAACATTACTTCATCAAAAACATGCCTGAAGTGCTTTTCTGAGTCAGAGTGTCTCACTGGCCCTCCTTTCTGTTAGGTGTGTGAGACCACAAGATTATGTAACCAGGAAGTTGTCTGCAGTCCTTCCTATGCTCCCACCCCTCACCCCTTAGACCTCCTGTTGCAGAACAGCCTCAAAAACAAAACTGAAACTAAGTAAACTAATACACTGCCTGGCCAAAAAAAAAAAAAGTCACCACCAAAAAAAATGCTCCTGAACCACTCTTTCACAATCTGAGCCCAATGAATCCAGGCCCATGCATAGGGAAGAAATAAATCCATTGATGGAATAATCTGGTCATTCAGTATTTTCAGGTAGTCAGCTGACCTCATTCTTTGAGGTAGGCTCGTACGTATTTGCTTAGTTAAATCCAGGTGGTGACTTTTTTTTTTTGGCCAGGCAGTGTACATTGTTCTCAGCAAATATAGCATTTTCAAACCAATGAAAGGCGATCTAAATAAGTTATGTGTTAAGTGCAGTATTCCCTTGTTGAAATAGACTTAGGCTTAATGTCGCTTTCCAGGCATCTAACAATATCACCATGGCAACAAGAAAAGTTACTAGAAATTACACCTTAAACCTTGGGCACAACGAAAGAACAGAACACAATCATAAACCTGCAGAATGGATTATGTTATGTGATGCTGTCTCTATATACGTATTCATTAATTTTCAATATCCCAGACATAACCTTTTGACTCCAGTATGAACTAAAAAAAAAAATAATATTCAATTTCAATTTTCACAAAGTGGGCCAACCAATACTCTTCCCCACCGCATCCATCAGCTGCTAATTGCGGCATTAGCCATAAACGCCAACTTTAGCCCTTCCACTTCCAATGGGGGCAGAGCGATGGCGGTCACGTCCAAGGTGTGAGCGAGTATCCACGGAAACCGGCAGACGGATGGACACGCTCCGAAGACATATGGCATCTGTCAGCATTGTACATATTTGAACAGGGGTGCTCTAATTTGGACAAAATGAGAATGAGAGTCTTCAATCCATCCCATCTAGCCGGGGATGACTTTCACGGAACAGCTGGTGGGCCATTACGGAGAGCAGGCTAATGATCAGCAATGCAAAATTGATGAGTCATTGATCTCAGACAGCTATGGGATTTTAAGGCGTACTTCTTCAATATAAAAGATTCAAACAATGGTAAAATCTCAAATGGGAGGACTTTTGGATAGTTTTTTTATTTAATCTCTAGTTTAGTCTCTGATTTAGTCCCGGTTAAGCTCCTGGTTTATTCCCAGTTAGTCACAAGTGTGTATTTTAAAAACACAGAGGAGCACTAATTGAGATTGCCACCTGCGACGGCACGAATACTCAAATTCGGGTGGATGAGGCAAAGTCATAAGCTGTATATAAATGGACATAGCTAACGTCCTAGCCTGTGTATTGCAAATAGGAAGTAATCATGGTAGTAATCATCTTCTGTCTTCATCGACTCTGGCTTCAATTCTCTTTATACGTAGAAACTGTGGCCTCTCTCTCCTTAACCGGCGCTGTCAGGCTTGTCATTTTGGTTTTATAATGTTTGGATTAACCCTATAGCGTCGGATGCTATCGCTGCCTATAGAGTGAGGGTGTGGACTTTCCATTGCCGTAACTCCGCAACCAATTGTGCTTCATGTAAATTCAAATCTCAAAGCACAGCAATTACGGTAATGTAATTATGTTGTCCCTCGAAGATGACCAATCGGAGCGTAGGTAATGCTCCCACTCAGTCATTTGATGCGTCAAAGGAAAAATAAGTTGTGTAGTTGTGTGAAAAAAGGCAAAAGTACATGCTCATACTTCCTTTAACATGATTTTTATGGCTAAAAAAGAATAAAAGTCTTGGCGAGGTATATTGGTCTGTAATGTGCTCAGTCCTTAAAGGGTTAATCCACTCTACATGATTCTGTCATTTTTATTGCGCTATTGTGTTCGTAAATCAAGATATGAACATTAATAACAGACAAAACCCCGCTACCGTTAGCAACACATTTGATTGACAGCGTTGCCAAGCACCTGCTCCCTGCTAAACCAGCGGTGCGGGCGGCAAGAGGTGTTATCTTCAGCAACCTCGCTCCAGATTGGCTCTTTGGTTGCTATGATACTCGTGGTCAGAATTCTAAATATGGAACTCGTCTCCAAATTCGTCTCTATAAGCGCTAGCCTCGATGAGCTTCATTTGACCGGAGCCGAACGCTATGGGTGACGTCACACTCCCTTAGTCCACTTCTTTATTCAGTCCATGGACAAAACGCAACTCCAGGTAGATTTTGGATGGGGAATCAAGCAACTTTGAATGACAAAAAACTGAATAAAGATTTACAGAATATTCAGAGTTACATTTAACAACTGATGTAATTGTATTGCATATAAAAAGATAATCAGTAAGTATCAATTAATGCAGGTGAGATGTACACATAATTGAATTGTACATTTATATGTGTTAAATCTTAATAAACTGCACCTTTTCCACACGTGTCAGTTTCGTTGACACATTGATGCTTCCATGTCATGTAACTGATCCCAGAAATAACATTACACATTGTACTATTGTGCGTTAAGTATCTGCACATTTACAGTGGCAATGAAAGGTGTAGTGACACTGCTGTAATAGTAGAAGTAGTAATAGTAGTTGTACAAATACTAGGTAATAGAACTGACACTAGAGAGTCAGAGAAAGACATGCTACTAACGACATTTACTTTAGACCGGCTTATTTTCTCTTTAAAAATGCATTTTACCGGGGACATCGACCTCAGGAGACAGCATCATTCTGACCTCAAGAGTTGCTTATACAATATATCTGCACTGGTGTTAAAGGAATTGAAGGAGCCTATTTTAGATTTGTGTCCATTTAAAACAAGTGCATTTTTTTCATTTCCGCCAATGTTCAATTAACATTCTGGACAGAGGACAGGTCAGGACCCCGCTCTTCCCTGTCTGCTCTCCAGGGGGCGGTGTAGTGCCGAGGGCAGGGATCCAAACAAAGTCAGGTCCAGTCGGCTCCGATTCAGGCTGAACTTTGAACCGTCCTCATTAGCCTGCACACGCACTGGCATCTGTTCTATTATCAAGACTAATGTAACCATCGGACAGTGAATTAAGAGCACTAGGGTTCACTGACCGCTTGGCTCAAAAGGCTGTTTGTTCACTTAAGTAAAAAAAAAAAAAAAAAAAAAAAAAATATCATCATTTTTCAGGATTTTTTCAAGGATTGCATTATAGTATAGTATATTTAAAATCTAGATACTGCAGTCCAAAAACATCTAATTCAGCAAGTTGGATCAAATGCCAAATGCCAATCAAAGTATTTTCTCGCATCATTATTATGTTTGTTTCATTTTAATATTAATTACATATTTTATAAAACAACACAATAGCAAAAATCCTCCAGCTTTGGCAGCCCAGACCAATCTCAATATTTGGAGATGGATGGGTCAAATGTAGAGGACAAATTTCCTTACAGAGACAATAAAATGTAGGTTAAAATTTATACAAATAGCTAAAACAGTTGTAGAAATGGAAATACCTGAAACGCAGACACTGGGAGAAACGTGCGTTAAATGTTTTGCCCAAGGACGCAACAATAGTATTCATCTGTGGGAGCTGGAATCACTCCGCCAACCGCTCAACCAAGAGCAGGATTCTAACCGAAAAACTTCACATCACTGGACAAACACTTTACCAACTGAGATACTGTCACTCTGGTATGGACTTGGTTTGGTCCGGATCAAGTTCTGGTTTAGTCCTGGTTTAGTTCCAGTTTTATTTTTGGGTTTAGTCCCATTTTAGTCACAATGGTGAAGTGGACCCTTACATCCCCCTGTTCTATCTCCATTGACCAGCTGATGGGACAATCCTTTGTAAACTCGAAATCGTTTTTTTTCCGATGGTAGAAACCCTTAACGGGCCATTCATCAAATTACTTAGACGCCAAATTAAGTCTTTCAAATGCTAAGTGAGTTTTGTTTTCCGTTGTTACTCTGCTGAAAGTAGCAGCTAAAACGTGCTGCATAGAAAACAGGACAGGCAGAGTGTGAGGGGTCATTGAGCACACCAGGAACAGGGACCCTCTCAGCTGGAGGGACTGTGTGAAGGCCCGAGCCACCTATCTCCTGGTGACAAGCGGCAAATGTGGGCCCATTAGCGCACAGAATGCTAATGCTATGTGCCGCAGGGACTAGCCATGTCCCACCCACACGAGCAGAGGAGTCCAACAGGGAGCATGCATGACAGGGTCCGCTCACAGCCACAAATGCTCCAGATAATAACCGCATAAATCACCAGGGAATCTCTCTTACCTGCAAAGGTGGAAAGTAACGAAATACACAAGTAAAAGTAGGCAGGGGAAGTTTATTTGTATGGTACAGTCGTTACACAAAGTAATTCAAAGTCCTTTACAGATTAAGAAAGACGTTAAAATCACAATACAGACAAATTATGACATAAATAATCATCATGAAGTTAACATTAAAAGAGAAGAGTACAGAACCATTTTGAGCCTGGTTTTAAACCTTGTCGAAGTAGAGGCCTGTCTCACATCTTCAGGAAGACTGTTCCACGTTTTAGCTGCATAAAACCGACTCTGGGCACCAGCAGGAGGCCGGTCCTCGAAGTCTTCCAAATGTGTCATGAGTACCTTTGTTAAATACAATTTTTAGGATTAGCGTAAGCCTAACTCTAAATTCTTTTATCAAACTCGACATTTTTGGCCCTATATCTGCACTTCTAGTTGTGTCTTTAGCTGGTTCTCTTAGTATCTGCGAAAACTAAACCATAAAGTGGACACATACAGATTTTGCTCATTCTCAGTATATGGACAGGCCTCATGTGAAAGCTCAGAACCTCCAGAGTTCACGCACTGAGCTGCAAAGGCTGCACTAGCACCGATTAATGAGTCTTCGAAATTTGAAATCTTACATATATAACTCCACCGCTGATCGCCTCTCAATCTGCTTGTTGACAGCTGCTCTCTCTATTCTTAACCGTCCCCTCATAAGCTGCTTTTTCTTTTTTTTCCTAGCTTTTTTGCCTTTCCTCTCACGTCCATTCTTTATTCTTCGCCGAACAACTCCCTCTGCGAACACACGAGCCACATACATATGCCATGAATGTGCGTTCTCTCATTGTCAAGTTGAGAAAGCCAAGGACAGCTGCTGATAACCAAGACGATCCACATAATGTCCAATTATATCCCAAAATAGTGACGGAGCTGAGGCGGAGATGCCGAACGCCCGGCACAATGGGCGCCAATCAGCGGCACGCAAACAAAAGTTAATTATAGCATCTTTACAGTCTGATGAGATCTTCTATTAGTGAGAATAGAGCTGTGCCATACAACCTATCATTTTGGTTTTCATTTAGCTAACATGTCCCTAGCTACTCAATGCAATATACTAACCTGTAGAGATAGTCAATGGAGAACAACCTCTATATGAACCACAAATACGCCTAATATTTAAAACCGCACTTTCTAACTTCTCTGGTGGAAGATCTGCCAACGACATGTCTCCACGGGGATGTTCTTGCTTCGCCTAGAATGTTCCACCGACAATCCATGGGTTTCCAACGACAATCCATGGGTTTTAGGACTGTTGCTGAATTTAAATTAAAAATCTCCAGAATGGGAAAGTCCATAGAAAGCCTAGCAGGAAGATGAGTAGGACTAAAGTCTCCTTCACTAACAGGCCGAGTTATACGTCAGATCTGTGGATCGGCAAGCCTACTATTGTGCGGAAAGAAGATAGATGTATACCGTATTTTCCGAACTATAAGTTGCACTTTTTTCATAGTTTGGCCGGGGGTGCGACTTATACTCAAGATGCAATTTATATGTGAAATGTATGTTTTTTTTCTTCGTTATCATGCAGTTTTTAGCTGGGGCGATTTATACTCCATTGCGACTTATACTCTCGAGACCAGAGAACATTGCAAACCAAGTAACGCTATCTCCATGGAGACAAGTAGGTGCCAGGAAATACATTTTTACAATATCCTTATATCGCAATGCCTTTTCCACCCTTTGTAAGCAAGGTGTTTTATTTTTGCTTTCTGTATATAGCCATGGAAAACGAGCAGATAGTACATTTTGGACAAGAAGAGAGCAGACGAGTGCGTTCCCTCAGGCCTGTGGTGTGGACACTGACTCCATTTGACACGGCGCAGCAAAAAGACAGAGTGAGCCCAGACAGGAACAGGGAGAAGGGAGCCACGCTGCCTTCAGGGGCCATCGTAAATGTGAGTCATGGCGTGATGCAGTGACTTGTTGAGGGTAGCGTCGCCCTCACAACTTTCAATTCGATTCGGGGGAGTTCAGACAGTTTTGACTTCCTTGCTCCCGACTCTTTATAGCAGCCGCAGCAAAAAGAAGAGGAGATAACATAAAAAGTGGCAAACAAGGAATACCATAAGAAAGTTGTGTCCGGGTGGTTTTGAAGAACTTTATCACCGAAAAGGTGCAGCAGCAACGCGAGGTGAAAGTACTGTTTAATATTTTCCGATTCTCAAATTGCAGAAAATAAGTCAGGGGTGGTAAAAGCCAAACGTAAAATCTGTCAACTGGACAAAAAGTTGTGGGAGTGAAGACGTTTTGATGCTCATTCAAGCTTCTTCTTCAGATTACTGGTGGACACTGCGTTATATCTATCTGAAGAGAGGAATTAACTACACTGAAACAGAATTTTTTTTTACAGTTTCTGTTTGTAGGCTAGGTTTATTGAGCTAGAATGAGTGCGCGCTGTACCCGAGTCATACTTAGCATATTCATTTAGCTCTTAATGCCAGGGGTTCCAAACTTCTAGGACGAAACAGAGAAAGGTGCTCCAATTCAACTTCTAGCCACTGGAGCTACTGCATTGGAAACAGAAACACCTCCAGAACTGATGATCTCCTCACTAGAATGTATTCCAGGTACCTCCCATATCGCTCAGTGATGTTCTTAAGTTAAAACCATGAACTTTGACTCATGAAACCTTTGTCTTTTTGAGCCTTAAAGGTCGTATATTACACAAAATCGATTCTTGTGAGCTTTAAGACATGTTAGAATGTTGTTACCTCATCAAAAACATACTGCAAGTCTTGTGGACGAAAGCAGCGAGCTACGTACTGCCTGCCTCTAATTAGAAACAGTTTTATTGCCAGTTATTCGGGAAGCGTGAGATAGCATGCTATGTGTCGTTAGCTTTACCGTCACGGCAAAACTCCCCACTGGTCTGTGAGAGTTGTGAAAAGCACTTGCAAACTCATCAAGGTGACTAATCAGGATGTTCGTAGTGCATAAAGTAAGTGAGGAATACTTATGGACCACTGCAAACAGATTAAAAAGAACTATTTCTGTTTTTCGCGTTTTTAAGACGGTAAAAATGGGCCTATTTACTGAGGCAGTGTGACGGCGTATGGGCTCCGCGTGGGAGGAGTGTGTGGGAACTCGAATGATTACATGTTACGCACACACAAGGGGAGGACGGCAGCGCAATTATGGAGTGGGGGCGTGGAAGAGAAATGATGGCGGATTTACACATCAAATGTATCAGGCATATGTGGAAATTGTAGAGAGGTGTTAATTGCAAGGTGCACCCAAGGGTCACCACCTGTTTGTCTCCATGGAGATGTCATTGCCTCGCTTTGAATGTTCCACTGTATGACATTAAAGATCCTATATCGCGCAAAATTGACTCTTGTGAGCTTTTAGCCATGTTTTAATGCTGTTACTTCGTCCAAAACATACCTAGAGTTGGGTTTTGTTTCTTTGACATGTGTTTGAGTAACTCCTTAGTATTAGTCTCCAAAGCTCAAAATGCTCTGTTCCACCTTGTGATGTCATTTAGTGGTAGTTTTAAGGTTAGCAGACCTAGTTTTACCTTTTGTTTAGTAGAGATTGGGAATTACCAGGCTGAAATTGATTCTAGCACATTTATTCTAGATTCAAGCACATTTAAAAACAACTGCAGCTACCAAAAGTGCTGTACAAACGCAATATAACATGCAATCTTATAATTTGCAGTTTTCAATAAAGATTTAAAAATATTTAAAGATCAGGCTGTTCTAATACACAGAGGAAGATTGTTTCAGAGTCTGGGACCAGCTACAGCAAAAGCCCAATCCCCTCTAGTTTTTAGCCAGGATCTTGGAACATCCAAAATCATCTGGTCTGCTGATCTCAAAGTTCTACTGGGAACATGGACAGAAAGACGCTCAGAGAAATAGAGAGCGGCCAACCCATGGAGACATTTAAAAAACCATCATCAGAATCTTAAAGTCAATCCTGAAGCTGACAGGGAGCCAGCGCAGAGAGGCCAACACGAGGACGATGTGCTTGTATTTCCTGGTGCCCGTGAGCATGCCCGCCGCAGCATTTTGGACTAACTGTAAGCGGTGGATGAAGCCCTGGTCCAACCCACAGCACAGGGAGTTACAGTAGTCTAATCTGCAGGTGATGAAGGCATGAACGACACGCTGCAGGTCAGAGCGAGGCAGGTTTGGCTTCACCTTACTAAGTAACCGCAGCTGGTAAAAGCCTTATCTGACTACCTGGCTGATCTGTTGGTCAAATATGAAAGAACTAGATTTCTGGCAGAATGATGGAAGGAGAAACTGAAAGACCCAGATACGTTTTGGCATCAGATAAATCCCCAAATACCACAATTTCTGTTTTTGATTCATTTAACGTCAAAAACTGTAAAACCATCCAGTCCTAGATTATAGTGAAGGTGTATGTAGTTTTAAAACACAGTAGTAGTAGTAGTAGTTTACCTGTATCTTGGCAATTTCACACCACCTGCTCGTCTCTATAAGTTTAATTCCATACTGGGAAACGTATAGCCAAAGCGATACCACCTACATGGAGACAAGGAAATGGCTTGACATACTTTTTACTCAGAAACTGTGAAGGTTTTCAGATTTTTCTACGATGTGTATGAAGGTTGTCTGGTTATTCTATTCATTTGTCTGTCTACTCAAATGCAAAAAAGAACCTAGACACTTTCATACTTCTTTTTATAAGTTTGAAACCAAAACATTCTATACTATTTTTTTGTCCTGCAATTGTTCACTTCCCCTTACCTGCCCTGCACACTCTCTCCTCACAGCTGCATTATAATCAACTGTCTATATGGCACATAGCGGGTTAATGTTCATATCTTGAGTTATGAACATAATAACAAAATTAAAATACCAGGATCATGTGAAGTGGTGAATACGAACATTTTAAGACCAAAATGACGAGCCTGACAGCAGCAGTTACAGAGAGAGGGGCGACAGTTTCCAATGTAAAGTGAATTGGAGCGAGAGGCAACGGAGCCGGAAGTGCGCCCATGCTCACTTCCTATTTGGAACATGGCGGCTCGTAGCTTAGCTTTGTCCATTTCTATATACGGTCTATGCTCCATGGCCTATTTAATGAACAAATCTCATATGAAAAAAGGATTGAATAACATTTTCTGACCATGCATTATGTCTTTGGGGGGGACCAAAAAAAAAAAAAAAAAAAAAAAAAAAAAAAAAAAAAAAAAAATCAGCAGGCCACTTTCTTTGATATTTCCACCGAAAGACAAAAACACAGCCCCCATAGCCTTTAAGGTGGCATTTTCTATCAAAGCAAGGCCATAATCCTGACTTATACGCCAAATCCTATGTACACTGACATAATGCCCTCAAGCTGGCTAATTCCTTCTAGAGCCCCTCACAGTTTTTTCCTCCTTTTTGCAGCTATGTCTTTCAAATCCTTTTCATAATCGTTCACCCACTTTTCAATATTGTTATTCTGCTTTTGTCTCAGAGCATATTTATACTCGCCCTCCCCCATTTGGCTATTTTCTCTCTTCTGATCACAATAGAAAACAACAACAACATGCAATGCTATGCCCAAACAAATATCGGAGTGCCGACTGGTTGCCTGGTTACCGCGTAGCCATTGTGATTGGTTTCATTATAGCTGGGATTTGCAGTTTAATCCAGGCTCTGTAATTGGCCTGCTCTCCAGCATTCAGGCAGGCTTAACTTCTCAGACAAGCAGCGTTTAGCACAAAGATGCTACGCCGGTCATGTATCAAACAAACAGCTAATATACAGAGAAATGTGTTCCAAAGTACTTTTATATATTTATTTTGTCTAGACGCTTATTATATTATAGTTTGCTCTTTACATCAATAAACCTGAAAAGCACTGCAAACTGAGCCGCACTAATTCAACTAATTTGTATAATGTAGGCAGTTCTGAAGTGTTTCGCAAACCATCTGAGCGCCACAGCAGCATTTCAGTGTGAATATATTGAATGTGTACAGCAGCCGTATTTCATTTTTTTGATACCACTTCATGCACATTAATTAGCTTAATAAATTGACTTACATGCTTTTCGAAACCTCTCAAAGCGCAAAACTGGAGTCGTTATTTATTCCATACTGCTACAGCCGCCCTGGGGTAGACTGATGGAAGCGAGGCTGCAGACCCCCACCCATCGCTCATACACAGGGCCGGTCCTAGCTTTCAGGGGGCCCTAAGCAGAATGCGTCTCTGGGCCCCTTGGCAGTGGATGTACCTGGACTCGGCTATTGGTGACTCACATTTGTCGACATTATGACCCCGCTCTCATCACCTTGTCCAAATGTGTTTCTATTTATATGACCAAAAGACTGAAACTTTTTATCAAACTTGTAAAACAGCCATTCAAAAGTCCTCAGTGCACCTCAGTAGTGCACCTCAGGGGGGCCAAAATGCAGCCTTCAGACCAATTTTTCTTGGCCCTCAAGCTCCCGATGAATTGGCCCATATTACTTTAAACTGTATTTTTTACTGGTACATTTTCTGAAAATCTACTTTAACAAGGTCATACAAATATTGAATGTGCCCCATTGAGGATGTAAGCATAAATAAAAATTAAAGTCTATATTCACTGTACTGGCGACCAGTCTATGGCCCTTAATCGGCCCTCAGCTTTGTCTGTGTTTTTATATGTGGCCCTTAATGAGAAAAGTTTGGACACCCCTGGCTTATATGCTGGCCCTGCTCATAGACCACGTTCATACTAGGTTGGGGTGAAGAGTATGTTTTAAAGACACAATGACAGAGCTTAGTTCGAGTGGGAATCAATCCTCTAAACACTTCCTTATAATGAAATACAAAGAAGGTTTTGGGTAAAGATATTTCGCTGCTCATCCAAGCCGCTTCTTCAGTACTATCGATCATACCTGGACGACACATATATCTACTAAGCCTGAAATAAATTGATAATAAACTATTTGTTCATGAGGGATTAATCCTTTGTTCATGCTTTATACATTTTAATGAAAGTGCAGTTAATAATAAAGTATTTGAAGAATTACACAAGAACATAGGGCTTCACGTCAGATGGCGAGACAAGTCCATCTTTCTTTACTCCCCGATGCCACGTGACGCCGAAGGAGTCAGATCCTCCATGACGCTCGGATGGGTGCTGGCCGTGTGTCAGCCTGCATGTGTGGGTGTCATCCTCCGCGTACGGGTGTCACCAGTGGTCACTTCAAAGCTGTCATTTTGGACTGAGATTCCAATGGGTGATTCATGTGTCACACTGTACATGACTGATGCGGCGATGAGGCGTTCAAAGACAGCAGGAGATCAGATGACAGAATGAGCACGTATGGATTTGGACTCGTGTTAACAGCGATCGACTGCCCTGACAGAGATCAATCTGTTTGGGCGTCGGTGAAGCGCTCTGAAACGCGCTATACGAGGAGCGTCTTCATTGTCAAGTTATATTCGGTATGCTACAGACAAATCAGTTGTTCAATATGCTAGCAATGCTCTGGGCAGTAAACACATATGGTGGACATGGGTGCACATATGTCCTGTTCATTTGAAATCAGAAAATCTAATATATATATCAAGCACGCTTATTTCTTGTAGTTTAGAAGCATCTGTCGAGGTTACAAGGTTAAGGCTGCAAGAATAACTTCATTTTTTATGTATTTGGGATAAAATTTGAAACTTAAGTTAAGTCAAAGTCTTAAGAAAAAAAAATAAATGCAAAGCTGCCTTTATATTATTACACAGGCACGGTGACTCATGATCAGCATTCTCACCTCACGACAAGGTGGTTCAAGGTTCTCAAGGCGGGTTGGGCCATTTCTGATTGGCTGCTTTTGCAAATAAAATCTGTTTTTACCATATGTAGGTGGATTTAATTTTGGGTATTGGATAAAACGTGCATAATAAGTTAATCTTCCATTTCCTTCTCGGCCAAGTCGACTAGCCTTTAGCGGTAGGATGTGGGACAGAAGACAGCAGCATGGGTGTGGTCCACAATTTTTATATCTTTTTCCATCAGTTATCAAAGTGCAAACTGCATTGTGCAAATTGAGGTTCGAGTAGCAGCATCTCCTCCAGCAGCAGAACATGGTAAGCTGTTTTCAGGCGCCTCTTACACTGCCCACTAAATGGATAAAACTATTGTTAATTACTAGGGGTGTTTAAAAAATAACACCAAATTAACGTTATAAATATATATATACACACACCTAAACCCTAAAAAACAAACACCAAATATACTTAAAACCCATAAACCATTTAAACACATTCCCTGTCTTGGTCCTGCCCCGGAACCTTCTTAAAGTGAGCTCGTTTCCCTGGGGACCTGTTTGATACCTGGACACAAGATCAGAGGAGGTAAGTTAAACATTTTTAAGACACTATTTGACTAAAAACACTACAAATTACACAACACACCAACGCTTAAAACCATTCTTAAACATGTATCGCACCAATATTGCACATAACCAATTTAATTAATTAGCTGTTTACTGTAAGTTTGTCCTCTTTCCCCTCCAGGACACGCAGCTTCAATTAAAGTGCCACTGTGCCTCCAGATCTAAAATTGAGTAAAGTAGACAAGTTAAATAAACATTTTAAAATCCTTTTGCGCAAATAATGTTCGTAGTAATAATAGTGAACGGTGCTGCTAACTTGCTAACAAATGGGCTATTGTTACACCATATAGACCAGACATGTCAAACTCAGGCCCACGAGCCAGATTTGGCCCTCAACATAATTATATTTGGCCCGCAAAATTATATCAAATAAGTATTAGAGCTGGCCCGTCGGTCGCTACGCCAATACTATATGCTAATACTACAGATCCCAGAATGGTTTGCAAATATGTTGGCGACACTCTTGTCACTCTTAAGCATCTGCTACCTGTCGCATCACTAAAATAAATATTTAGTTAAACCCGCGACTTAATCCCAGTTTTTAATTTCGTCCCTCTGTGAATTTGAGTTTGACAACCCCTGATATAGACCATTTTCATAGAGATTTACAACCGTAATCTACTTTCATCTGAGCCAGACCTAGTCCTTTTGCTTGCTAATACGCTAACATCGCTAGCGTTTTACAGCGAATGTCTGCGTCGTCCCCTCGGTATAAGCTGGCACACAGTTTACATGCTAATGCAGTTATGACTCCCATATGGCCCTCATCATCATGTGGCTATAGCATCACAACAGACTCATCCTCGCAGACTGACAGCTGCTCCCACGCAAACGCTACCAAAAACGAGCGACTGGATAAACGTACACGATAATAAAAAATGTGCAAATATAAATAGGCTGTTGATTTGAAAAGATTAGGTCGTAACAAAGAGGAACTGTCAAACTACAAAGCTACTGTTTACACACACTAAATTGTTCTGTTTTATGTTATGGGGAATAAAATCGTTGCCTCAAGACAAATAAAAGCGAGCCAACCATCGAGCGCACTTTGAATATACGACCAAAATAAAATGGTTATGAATTTTTGTATTAAAAGTTTACACTAGTTAGCAGAAAGAGTAATGGAATTTTGGAGCTGAGTATTGGCCTCAATGCATTGGACAGAAATAAAACACCGAGAAGTTATTGCCTTATAAAATCTGGCATTAATTGTTAAACAGTGTTCTAAAACTTTTTATAAGAGAACAGAGCAGCAAATGCGATTGGCTCGATCCTACATTTTGATTTTCGCAATTATACGAATTTATTTAGTTAAATTGTGCCTGTTCCAGCGAGATACGATGGTTTGGATGTTTTTTGACTTTTTTTTTTTTTAGAATAAGCAAGTTAAATGGGGTTAAGGGAGACGTTAGACATTACAAAGAGAGAAATGTGAGAAAATGTTAATGCCTGTCGGAGAAAAGTGTATAAAGTTTGTGGTGAGGGGTTTTTGTACCATTTAGGGTTTTAATCTTTACAAGAAACTTTGACCTTCTAATCCAATCCAAACTTGAACCTATAATAAAGTGATATGATAGTAGTATGTAACTTTCTGGAGGTGGAAAGTCGTGACGGCGTGATTCCGTGGAAATAGAAAGTTAAAAAAACCGTACTTCTGAACATTCCCCATGGAGCGAGATACGTTTATGCCAGAGGAACATTATAACCAAAGGAAGAGCATTTCTTATCTGTTTGTTTCATTTGTGTTCTGTCTTGAACTGTGTGAAGTATCTTTGAGTGTCATAGAAAGAGCTATACAAATGTTACGTATTATTAGTATTATGTGTTTTCTCTGTGCAATCAAAAAACATGCATAATGAAAAAAAATTACTTTTTGGAATAAAAGTTGCATATTTTGGCCTTTTATTTATTTATTAATTCAAATCATTCAAATCCTAAACACTAACCACTAGAGTCCTTTGTCCATGGGTTTCAGAGTGACGAAGAAATCAGGACTACCGAAAAGTCCTCAAAATGTCGCCTGTAATATAATATATAAAATAATAATAAATAACAACTAAATAAAAAAAAAAACTAAATAAAACTACTACTGCTACTACTACGATGGCTATTATAGCTACTACTACTACAACAACTACTACTGCTACAACAACCACTACAACTACTACTATTACAACTACTGCTCTTACAACAACAACTACTACTACTACTACTTTACAACTACTACTGTTACAACAACTACTACTTTTACTATAACTACTACTTTACAACTACTACTATTACAACAACTACTACTTTTACTATAACTACTACTTTACAACTACTACTATTACAACAACTACTACTACTACTACTACTACTACTACTATTACAACTACTACTATTACAACAACTACTACTACTATAACTACTACTAATACAACTACTACTACAACAACACCTACTACCACTACCACCACTACTACTACTACTACAACTACTACTATGACTGCTACTACTACTATCACAACTACTACTACAACAACTACTACTAAAACTACTACTACTACTACTACTACTACCACTACTACTATTACTACAACTACTACCACTATTACAACTACTACCACAACTACTACTACAACAACTACTACTATTACTACAACCTCTACTACTACTACTACTATTACTATTACTATTACTGCTACTATTTTCACAACTACTACTACTACAACAACTACTACTATAACAACTACCACTACTACTTCTACCACTTTCTTTTATTCATTCACTCAAATAATTTATTTATTTAGCGTAGAGTAAAAACAACATGACCTTGAGAAATGATTTCAGCGTGACAAAAAAATCAGGACCATTGAAAAGTCCTCAAAATGTCGCCTGTAAACACGAACCTCAAACCCGCCACAAGCCCCGGCGATGTCAAATAAAGCAGCTAAACGTAACACGGCCCTTCGTCACCGGTTTTGTTTGCACAGCTCACCCCAGGTACTTTCATTTGCATGTATATTCCGTACGGCGCCGACATGCCACCACCCAGACGCATCTCCGCCCGCTCCGGTACAAATCGCTTCCACACGCTAGCATTGATGAATAGCTGCACGAAGGTGGCTTATGATAGCGCCCATGATGAGGTCTCCGAAATCTGGCTAAGCACATTACGCTCCCATCACATCTCCGACAGTTGTGTGAAAGAGGCAGCCTGTAGCATTACAAAGCCAACAATTCATCTTCATCGGGCACTTCTTACTCTATCACGGTTTGAAGGTCAAGCGCACGGGATATGTGAATGGAAAGATCCCGTTACTGTTTTGTAGTCAATTAGATGTCCGGGTGTCAAGGGCGTGATGGAGAGGTGGGCCGGGAAATGTTGGATTGTAGAAACCCAGTGGCATTTTTCAATTTTAAGGCTCCGAGCGCGGCGCTGATACGAGGTTGAGTCATGTGAGACGTGCTTGTTCTCAGATAGCGGGGCACATAAATAGGATGTACTTTGTGGGAAAGTATAAAGGGGTTTTGCTCTCTGTTGTTTTGCGCAAATGGTCAGTGGGTTTTTGAAGTAGATAAGATGGAGAAGTGGTCAGGAGTGTCATGTTGCACGGGCTGACGCTGGCGAGGGCTGTCAAAAGCAGTCAATACTGGGATTTTAATCGATACGAGAACTAGTACTGAAACTAGATACTAATTTTGAAGTATTAACTGGAAAAAAAACAACAAACAATCAAACACCACTACTACTACTACTACAACTAGTACAAACACCTCTACTACTACAACTAGTGCTATCATGTCATGGCAACAACTACTACTACTACTCCTACTACATGAACAATTTCTACTACTACTATTCAGTCAACAACAACTGCTACTACTACAACTACTACTACAATAACTACTACTACCAGAGCAACAACAACAACTACTACTACGGCAACAACTACTACTACAACTACTACTACTACCAGAACAACAACAACTACTATGGCAACAACTATACTACAACTACTACTCCTACTACATCAACTATTACTACTACTACTATTAAGTCGTCAAGAACTGCTACTACTACTACTACTACCACTACAATAACTACTACTACAATAACTACTACTACCAGGGCAAAAACAGCAACTGTTACTACGGCAACAACTACTACTACTACTACTACTAACAGGGCAACAACGACAACAACTTCTACTATGGCAACAACTGCTACTACAACTACTGCCCCTACTACAACAGCTATTACTACTACTACAACTACAACAACTACTACCATTACAACAACTACTACTACAACAACTAGTACTTCTACAACAACAACTACTACTACTACAACAATTACAAAAAACACTACTACTACAACTATTACTTCTGCTATTACTACAACGGCTCTTACTGTTACTAGAATCACAGATATAAGATACATTTGGACGTTTCCTGAATAGTTTTAGAATGATTTTGGTCTATATCAGAATTAAGACCAAATGATAATATTAAAGGTGTGCTGTGTAACTTTTCTAATAGATTGACCATCACCTGCTCATCTCCATGGATACGTCATTGCTTTATCAGAATGTTCCACGGTATGGCATTAAACTTATCTCCATAAAGACGAGCAGGAGACACCACCAGGTCAGATCTGTGCAGAGGCGACTCTGCTCATAGTAAGAATGCATGTTTTTCAGCAATTACTACTACTACTACTACTACTACTACCACTACTACTACTACTATTACTACTACTATTAAAACAATAGTAAGAATGCATGTTTTTCAGCAGTTACTACTACTACTACTACTACTACTACCACTACTACTACTACTACTACTACTACTACTACCACTACTACTACTACTACTATTAAAACAGCAACTACTACTACAACTACTATTAATACAATAACTACTATAACAACTACTACTAGTACTACAGCAACAACAACTGGAGGTGTCCCTGCTCACAATAGTAATGCAGGTTTTTCAGCAACTACTACTACTACTACCATTAATAAAACAACTACTACTGCTACTATAAATACAACAACAACTACTACTACTACTACTACTACTTCTACTATTATTACTACACCAGCAACAACATCTAGAGGCGACCCTGCTCACGATAATAATGCATGTTACTACTACTACTACTACTACGACTACTACTATTAAAACAACAACTACTACTACGACTACTATTAATACAACAACTACTACTATTACTACGAAAAGAACAAATAGGAGACCCTGCTCACAATAATAATGCACGTTTTTCAGCAATTAAAACATGATGTAAGATTTATAAGTTTAATTCAATACTATAAACTAACATGGCGGACCCTTCACTAGAAAAGTTACATCATGGACCTTTAAATAACTACTATTTCGTGTTGGAAATCAAATTTTATTGGCTACCACAAAAAATTATCTTGGACCTAGAAAGGTTACGGACCTTCACAAAGGCCTCGAACTCCGAATTTTTACTATGTTTTCCCAGAATCGCAGCAGCTTATAAACAAGATTATTCACAATCGATAACATTCACGACAGATTTATATTCCGTGCTCCTTTTAGCGGCGGATATTTGATGAAGTGAACATAAATTGGATGGACAGGTAAGGTGAGGGTTATAGCGGCGCCCGATGTAATTTTCTGTTAATATATCAAAATAGCATATGACACATTTACAGGAGCGACACCTCTCTGGGACGTCTCTGACCTCGCGGAAAATGGGAGCGCCTCAGAGCACCCGCTTCGGTGCGACGGCCCGGGTCAGGTCCCCGGTCTAAACCACGGGACGACTGTGAAGCGAGAAGCAAGGCCCCCCCCCCAAAGAAGACTGCCTTTCTGCTGTTGTGCGAATTCGTCTTCCCCTCGTTTCTTTGGTCTGACAGTTTTATGTTAATTTATTTAGTGAAGGTCAAAACGATTCAAGTCATTTAAGGTTGGTCGAATTCAAATCAGTGTTGTTGTTGAAATGAACTGTGGTAGTTTGACATTGAACAAAGGAAGAGGAGTCATGTTACCATTGCGTATTGACTCTACGCTGATTTAATGTGATTGGAGGAGACGACGTTGGTGTTTTTTTTCACTGCTATGGTACACAAGATTTCATTCATAAAACTTCGAGTAAACGCTTGATCTACTGCGAATTGGTGAGCCAAGTTTCATCTGTGATTTAGGCCTATGTAGGTAACTTGTGGGTAGTATGTGCGAGGAAATCTCATTTAAGTATCCTTTTATGTAGGTCTACACTATTCGTGGTTTTTGGAGGTGTTGTCTCTGATCATCAATGCTAAAAAAATACCAAAAAAAAGAATGCATTCAGACAAATTTGCATAAATGTTCGATCGCAGTGTAACTCTGAGGTGCTGTATGTTTGCAAGTTTTCTCCCCGATAAAACCCACAATGTCGATGAAACGTTCTGCACCGACGAAGGCGCCTATGAAGGTTTGGACTTTGAGAGAGTGTTAAGCCAGAGAGAAAACAAATGTGAGAAAATGTTAATGCCTGTCTGAGAAAAGAGAAAACTACCACTACTGAGATAACAACAACTACTACAACTAGACCTACTACAAGTACTGCTACTACTACTACTACTACTACTACTACTACTACTACTACTACTACTCCTACAACTGCCACTATTAAGAGAAATACTGCCACCTACAACTACTACTACTAGGAACTACTACCGCAGCAGCTACTAAAACTACTGCTACTACTACTGCACGACAATACTACTACAAAATACCACACTACGACTACTGTAGTACCACTACCACTACTAAGAAAACTACTACTACTACACACTACTAGTGCAAACAACTACTACTACTACCTTTCATTTATCTTTCATGAAAATCATTTATTTATTTCACTTCTGCACATAGTGAAACAAAACATAACCTTGAGAAAAGATCCCGATATTCACGTACCACTACTCCTTTTCCCATGGCATTATGTTATAATTTGGTGTTTTGGGTCTCAAGATGATTATCCAATCAGAAAGCAGAATGAGCATCACATGAGTCTTTCAGTCAAGTTGCCAGGTCAATGCTTAAATCCAGTTGGTTTAAACCTGGAAACGACTCCTCACTACCTAAACCCCAGCACCTGCAGCGATATTTGTGTCCTCTATCTGCAGGTTTAGGCACTGGCAACCGAGGTTCAGTCGCGATTTAATAACTGTAAGAGCACAGGATTCATCCAGTCCCTTTTAGGAGGTTGTACCCGACTTATACCTGTAATTATTGCAATAACCTTCAAGCGATACGAGCGACTTTATGTGAGCAAACACGTATACTCTCTTTCACCGAAGCAATTGGTTCCAAATCCAACTGCGATGCAAAAGACCATTGTGCAAAATACCTTCCCTGTACATGAATCCACGTTCCTCCTCCCTTCTCCTCCTCCTCTTCCTCTCCTTCCTTCCTCTCAGCATCCCCCTCTCCCTCCCTCGAAATCCCAGCTGGTTGGTTCGCTCCTCGTGTCTGACTCGTGTTGTTGCTGCGATTCCTCCTGTGGGCTGAGTTTTACACAGTCTGTCAATCTCCGGAGCGTCTCACATTAGAGGGCCCAGTGGAGTGAGACAGCGAGAGTGATACCCCGAGGGAAACAAGTCAACTCTCCTCTTCTTCCTCCCTACCACCTCCCCTTCTAATCGTACCTACCTCCTACTTCCTCATCTCCTTGCGTATGCCGCCTCCTCCTCGCTTTTTTCTTCCGCTGTGTCCTTTTTGTTGACAACTCCTAGACTCCTGGCCAAGTCTACGGAGTTTTGATCGCTTTTGTTTTGTGTGTGTGTGTGTGTGTGTGTGGAAATGCTACGCTACATCTGCTGGCGCGTGCAGTCGTCTGGGAGTGCTTGGCCGTACCCACTAGCCGCATCCTCTCAGCAAGTGTGCACTAAGAAACAGCACCGAAAAAAATATTGCAGTGTTCTTCCGCTTTATGTTTGATCGGTCTGAACACACACAGGGGCGCTGTTTACAAGGACACACCATCCAGACGAGAGCTAGTCGAACGACTGCGGAATCATCATGGAAATCTTTCAAACGTAGAAATCTCGTGTCTTTGGTGGGGGGCATTAAAAAAAAGTTTTGCGCAAGTGTAGAAATAAAAGTTTGCCAAAGAGAGATTAGCTAAAACTTCGTGAAAAGATTGCGGATGGCATCCTGACCCTGCCAACACCTGACAAGCATGAGTGAATTCGGGAAACTGTTTAAAAAAAAAGTTATTTAAATTACTTGCTCTTACAAGTGACTCTATTGGAGGGATTGTCTATGAGTATATGAGAGTGTGGTGGGGGTAAGTGGGGTGGAGGGAGGGCTTGTTCGGAGCAGTAAAGGCAATATGAAAAATGCAAGGCTTTAACTCCAGACTGTGCGAATCGCTGCGGCCATTCTTCTGGATTTAATGAACAGCTCCCGGAGTGACTGAAAGCATGAAATAGTATTACTTGGCACACAATAGCGGCCTTAACTGTAGGTATTAAACCTTAACAGGCCCGACCTAATTGGCTGCTGGGTGAATAGGGCGGATGGGTGGCTGAGTTTAAGCTGAATGTCACAGAGAGAGTCACCAGTCGGCTCCGCGTCCTTGTCCTCCTCCTCTTTCTCCTGCAAATGTGAAAGTCCTCCATTTGAGCATCGACCGCATTGACTTCCACTGTCTTGTCTTTTGTCAGAGGCCTAAGGTGAAATAGGAATGGACTGGAAGTACTATGTGGCGAAATATAGTAAAAGCGATGAGGTCAGGCAATGTGTTAAAATCGAGCACAATGAAAGTATTGGTCAGCGTAAATATTCTGGTCCACCTTTATTAGCATTTAAATAACTCATATTATGCTATTTTCTGATCTATGTTATAATGTTGTTTCCTCATCAAAACCAAACCTGGAGTTGTGTATGTTTTAAGCTGAGTTCTTCTCTCAAACAAGAAACATCATGTGGTAATACAGGAATATTTTTTTGTTTTGTTTTAAGTTCAAACGCCTTTACTAGATTCATTTGGGTTATTTCAACCTTGCAATGTGATGTTTGAGGATATAGTGGTAGAAATAGTTTTTTTTACTGCGTATGATCAATTGGGCCAGTTCAGCAAGGGAGGCCTGAGGGCCAATAAAAACTGGTCTGAGGGTCGCATTTGGCCCCCGTGCCATAGTTTGGACACCCCCTATAATGGAGGATACTCAAAAAAAAAAAGGGTGAACAAAAACGCAACTCCAGGTATGCTTTTGAGGAGGTGACAACATTCTAGCGTGGCTTAAAGGTCACAAGAGTCAATTTTGCATAATATAGGACCTTTAATGTTCACTAGCCGTAGCAATTGAACTGAAAATGCTAATGACAAGTAAAGTTTATATTGACCATGCTTTTGCGATCAGCTGTTTTGTGGTAATACGAGTAATACTAGCTTTTTTTGTGGTTGACGATTGTAATTCAAATTCGGATAAGAGAAAAGGCCTTCAGCTGTTGTAAGCAACACTACTGTAGTATGGGAAGTGAACAGGTACAATTTTGGATTTCGTTTTATGCCTTGACATACTACTTGGTACTGACATCCGGGATTCTGTTTTGCTATATTTTCGTCCTTGTTGAATGGTAACTTTACCACCTCTGCACTGGACAAGACATATTGCTCCTTGCATCGCTGCATGTTAGAGGGTAGCCCATACTTATTTTGTAAGAATACCAAATGCCCCAAACGCTCATTGACAGTGCTACAATAAGAAATGCTAGATGTGGTGGAAAAAGCCAGAAAATCAGCTCACAATTGTCGACATTAGGGACGACAAGTGATAGTTTTTAGATTGGGTTCCAAATTTACCAGGGAGCAATAGCTAGCAAGGAATTTGTAATATTTTCCTGTGTGTTGTCTGGCTGTGTCCAGAATGATCTTTGATCCTTTCTGGATCCAAGCACTGTCTCTCTCCATCCCAGGTTCGAAGATCCTCAAATTGTCGCCCGTTTACGGCATTGC
>JAIEZT010000107.1:4278643-4354252 GCA_019594935.1 Periophthalmus modestus | reverse complement strand
TTTCTTATCTTTATTCTACAGGGAACCCATGAGACTGGCCGCTCTTATTTTCAATGGGCCAAATACAACACAACCACAAAATAACCAAACAACAGCGATAAAAGTCCATATAAAACTTAAGAAAAAAACGTTCATGTGTGTGTATAGAATCAGGGCTGTCCCAACTAGCAGCCCGGGGGCCAAATGCGCACGCGACTAATTTTTGTCGCCTTCATGCCTCTCCTAACATGTCCATTGATCAGAAAGGAAACAAATAAGCATCCAAGTCTGATTACAGGGTTACAGATTCCTCGTCCAACCTGTGTTAAATGACCTGTGACTCCCGCACGCGCACTGTTTTTGGCACTAACCGCTTCAATAGGTTCAAATATGCGTATAATTTGGCAACCCCCTTATAAAGTTTGTTACCATTCTTATAAATTGCAATTGTGTCATCACTGTATCCAATTTTGCTTTTCCTTAACGTGTATTCCATTTTTGTGAGATGCGAAACCAGGAGATAAAAGCCCTTTCCCATCTCAGTTTCCGGTGCGACCTGTCCTTAGCATATGCAAGTCATGTGGATCTGGTGCCTTAAATGTTGCAGTATTCAGTGATTAATAAGCAGGTGAGGTATTCTGGCTTGTTTTGAAGGTCCCTTCTGAAAGGTCCCTATAGATCCATTTCATACAGTCTGTTCTCTTCTAACAGCGATGTCCAACCCCTTTTCCATAAAGAATACAGCGGTGGGTTAGGTTTTAAATTCATCACCTTTAATGAAACGGAAGGGTTGAGATGAAATAGTAGATCCAACAAACTTGCGAGGCAGAGCCAAGTCAGTATATTACAATGGAGAATGAAGTACTCAATTTCGTTACTTATAGTACAGTACAGAGTTAAAGTTACTCAAGTAAAGTACACATGAAAACATTTCCTTAAGTGCCGCCGCATTTCCAGACTATAAGTTGCAATTTTTTTCATAGTTCATAGGGTGGGACTTATAATACAGATGCGACGTGTATATGTGAAATTAATAAAACATATAATTCACATCTTCGGTAGTGACATTGACAACTCAACGAGGGCACGCTAGCTTGTGTACTAGTATGACCCACAGGGAAGTGGAATAGACGCTTCATCCACCTCCGAAGTTAGTGATTTTGGAGTGACATATTAAGATATTAACAGTTAATCACATTTGGAAGATTATTTTTAGGTCTGTGTCACGATGCAAAGTGATGTTATTCAGATTATAGAGGTAAAATCTCTTCAATTTGTGGTAAAAAAAAAAAAAAAAAACTTCCTGATCAATTGGGCCAGTTTAGGAGCAGGCATGAGGGCCAACAAAAATTAGTCTGAGGGCTGCATTTGGCCCCTGGGCCGTAGTTTGGACAATGCTGCTTTATACACACACTCCTGGACTTGTTTTGCAATGTTTTATATGGACTTTTATAGTTGTTTGCGTGTTTTTTTCTTCATTATTAAGCATTTTTTGGCTGGTGCCACTTATACTCTAGAGCGACTAATAGTCCCGAAAATGTGGTTGCAGTTTTTATGTACCGGTTTAAAAATGTACTTTAAGAGTAAAAAGCAAAAGTATTTCACAAGTGTTTTGTTGAAGTGTGAAATGTAGTAGTATTGATTATAAAAGTATACATATTTTGGCCAACAGTAATAATACAAATCAGTTTTTTTTTAGTTTTTTTTTATTTCATGTATTTACTTTGTTTTAGCCACGGACATGGTAAAAATCGCCCTTCAGATCATCCGAAAAGTACTTTTTACTTTTCAGTCCAGTTCAAAAATATAGTGGAGTAGAAAGTACACATACCTGCTCTTAAACGTAATGAAGTAAAAGTAAAAAGTACCCACTGTCAAATGCACTTATGTAAAATACAGATAGCATTTGCCTACACTGCCTCTGCCACGGGCCAGTCTGACAGCGGTGTTGGCGGAGCTGTGCAGAGCCGTGTAGAGTCCGTTGTGTGCGTCGTGCGTTGTGTTGCTTCATTAGGATGAATGAGCCGTGTGCAGCCCTCTCCGGGTGAAAGGCCTCTCGTTAGTGATTGAAACAGTGCTGTGGTAGGAGTGGGCGTCTACCAGACACAGTTCAGCCAGAGACGGCATTGTGGACCACATCTGAGAGAGAAGCACAGAAAAAGCTATGTATGTTTGGAAGATGAAGAACCTTTTTAAAGTTATATAAGTTCTATTTTTTTTTTTTTTTTTTAGTCTGAAGACATTTGAGGTGCTAGCTATAGCCTTAAGTTACCCCTAGTACCGCAGCAGCAAGACCCGGTAAAGTCGAAACTGTCAGCCTTCAGCGATATCGGCGAAGGTGAGCGATCGTGCATATGTTTTGGTGTAGCAATCCTCAGACCTTGACAGAGTAAATAATTAACTAACTAGAAAAAAAGAAAAAGAAAAAAAAAACTTGCAAAATTTGAGAACAACATTAAATATCTGGTTGTTTTTTTTTAATTTCCAGTATCCAAAGAACGTTGTAAAGCTGCTCGAGTCTTTTACAGAAACCAGCACATATGGTACAACACATAACATCGTACTTCATATAAAAACATTTTATTTATTTATGTATTTTGGAAAGTTAACTCGTGAATCTTACTTCACTTTTATAGATAAACAGTGGTGGATGAAGTACTTGTTTTTGTTACTCAAGTAAAAGTACAGATACAGAGTTAAAAAGTACCAAATAAAAAAAAAAAAAAGACTTAAAAGTATTTGAGTACCCGTTTAACAATGTACTTCAAGAGTAAAAAGTAAAAGTATTCCACACATTTCACAAGTGTTGTTCATTTGGGAAAGTGTTGTGTATGTAGTGATATTGATTAAAAATGATGCAGATTTTGGTCAAAAGTAGCAATACGACACAATTACTTAATTTTTCTAATGAACGTTGTGTACAGTGGTCCCTCATTTATCATGGGGGTTACGTTCAAAATCCGTAAAGTAGTCAGTTTATTTTTTTTTATAATCTGTGAAACAGTGAGACCGCGACCCCCGATTTATTTTTGTTTGCTCAAGGCTGAATTTTTGCCTCACACTGTTTAGTCAGGATGTTACCACAAACATGGTAAAAATTAACCCTCACAACTCAAATCATATAAAAAGTACTTTCTACTTTTCAGTCCAGTTCTTAAATATATGGTGAGTAAAAAGTACAGGTACCTGCTCGTAAGTGTAGTAAAAGTAAAAGTAAAAAGTATCCACTGTAAAATGTACATAAGTAACACACAGATACCTAAAAATTCTACTTAAGCTACTTGTACTTTTCCACCACTCTAGCTACACATCATCATCATCAGCTACGACAGCAAGAAAAATATCAGATATAACCTTTAAATATATTTACTATCTGAGCACAACCGTCTTAATCATATGAATAAACCCTCCATCACCACTTTGCCTGTTCAGATCACCACTTACTGCTATCAAAACACAACAGCAGCCAAAAAATGTGACCACTTAATTAGGCGTAAATAATCGGATATGAGATATGCATGTTTTTCATCTTGACTGGCCCTGTTTTGTTTTAGTAACATCGTTCTCGCCCGAGCCGTCCCGCCATTCATAAACCCCAACGCATTATCCGCAATATAATTTTTCTCATTTAGCATTGAGTCCATGAGTGCCTCCCTTCTGCAGGAAATTAATTACTGGTGCTGACTTAATGGGCAGCCATTGACTCACACAAAGAGCAGGGGTTTTTTTACGCGCCAGCTCCACTCAGTTTTTGACACTTGATATGAGAGCGGAAGTGAATTACCAACTGAAATGAGAAGGGTAAGAAACAAAAAAACATTATAATTGGTGTGCTATTATCCAATTGAGGATTTAATTAGAGCAGTTTGGGGTTCTTAGAGTAATGCTGACCTGCTTCGAACTGCATTGACCTGGCATGGAACTGGTTTTGCTAAGTGGACTTCATTTTTTTTTTTTTTCTTTTTTTTTTTTTTTACTTGGTCTACACAACATCTTATAAGGCTTCAAATATAGTGATTTCGATAAAGATTTTTTTGAGGGTTTTGAAGCAATGCTGACCTGCTTAGAATTACATTGACATGATATGGAATTTTTATTTATTTATTTTTTTAATTTTGCTAAATGGACTTAGGGTTTTTGTTTTTTTTGTTTTTGTTTTTTTGTTAGGTTTTTTTTTTTTTTTTTTTTTTAGTTTTTTTTTTAGTTTTTTGCTAAAAAGATTTAGTTTTGTTATTTTTTTTATAGATGTTTTGCTAAATAGACTTATTATTATTTTTTTTTTTATTATTATTACTATTTAGCTAAATGGACTTTTTTTTTTTTTTTGTTGTTGTTTTTTTTTTTTGTTTTTTTGTTGGTTTTTTTTGCTAAATAGACTTTTTTTTTTTACTTTGCAAAATGGATTTAGATTTTTTTTTTTTGGTCTATACAACACAAGTTAGTACAAAACCCATATTGTCTTGTGTCCTGAAAAAACTGAATGTAAAATCATGGTCTATGTACTGCAGTGTTGTATGAAGTACTCAATTTTGTTACTTAAGTAAAAGTGCAGATGCTAGAGTAAAAAAAATACTCACGTAAAAGTAAAAGTTGGCTGGTGCAGATGGATCGACGATCAAATATCCAGACACGGAAACTGGCTCTGGAGACATGGAATAGGGGATGCACCGTAGGAGCTGGAGGAAGAGTCTGGGGTGAGGGAAGTCTGGGAATCCCTGCTTAGACCCGGCCCAGGAGAAATTGTGGAATAAATTGAATGGATGCAAGTAAAAGCATCATATCAAATCTACTAGGAAAAAAAGTACTTCAAATGCACTTCAAGAATATTAGTAAAAGTATTTCATGCAGATTTTGAGGTCTTATAAGGCTTCAAATGTAGTGATTTTGATAAAGATTTTTGGGAGTTCTTAGAGTAATGCTGACTTGCCTAGAACTGCATTGACCTGGCATGGAACTTTTTAATATTTTGCAACTTTTTAAACATTTTTTTTACTTGATCTACACAACATCATTTATTATATATTGTCTTGTGTTTTTGGGCAAGACACTAAATATATCTGGCCATGGAGGTGGGTCAACAGTTTTGACCGACCTCCCTGTCTCCGCCCCCTCTCTCTGTCAGCGCTGCAGTTTTGAACAGGAAGTCAATGGACCCATTATATATATTAAGCCTTTTTAAATCAATATTGCAGTTTACGATGAAACTAAATGAACTAAAATCATGATCTATGTACTGCTGTGGTAGATGAAGTACTTCATTTTGTTGGTTAAGTAAAAGTACATATGCTGGAGCAAAAAAAAAAAAAATACTCAAGTAAAGTATCCCATGAGACAATCTACTTACTACTCTAAGTAAAAGTATTAAGTGCATGTTAAAAAATGTAAAGAGTAAGAAGTAAAAGTATTTTGTGCAGATTTTGAGGTCTTATAAACCTGTAAATGTTGTGATTTTGATAAAGATTTGAGCTAAATTTTGTTTAACAGAAACAATTGAATCAAATATTTTTTTTTTTTCTGTTTTCATTTGTCTGTTTTTGTTAGTTTTGTTGTAAATTTAGTTAAAAAATAAAACCTGCAGCTTTTCCAGCTAGTCTCAAACTACAAAAAAAGAGAATATTTTCAGTGCAGTTCAAAAAGTAAAGTGTAGATACAGTAACTAAAATTCATACTAAAGTACAGTATTTTATCTTATAGTGTGTCAAATCTGAAAATATGTCTAAAAAAAATTATTCTCTCAGCCAGAAGAAACTCATTGGTACACATATACCATATTTTCCAGATAATAATACTATAAGTTGCACCAAAGTCTAAGTCGCACCAGCCAAAAAATGCATAATATGAAGAAAAAAAGCATATTTCACATAAAATCACATCTGAATATAAGTCACACGCCCAGCCAAACTATGAAAAAAAGTGTGACCTATAGTCCAGAAAAATATGGTAAATACCAAACCTGTTTAAATCAGCTGACTGGACACACATCACTTCAACACCACGTGACCAACCTGAGGAAGACCGATAGTGAGCAGTCCAAACTGTTAGGTATGAAAATAAACTAAACCTTGGTCTGAAAATAGAATTTATTAAAATAAATTATCATAAGACCAGATGTCTTAACATTTGGGGGGATCAAAGATACCGTCTCGGGGTAAAACTTTATTACAAACAAGGAAATGTGATAGTTGGATGATGGAGAAGGTAGTTGAGAGATGGGTCGAAGGCTGATGTCTTCGAACCGGTCGTAGGAAGCTGGGCCGGTGGTTGAGGTGTTTGTACCGGTCATGGAGAACTGGGTCGGAGGCGGAGGTGCAAGATGGGTCCAAGAAACAGGATATGGCCCAAAAACGAGAAAAAAAACAACTGGGTACTACGACCATAATCACAAAATCTAGACTGAGCCAAGCGAACTGTACCGCGGAGGATACACTGACGATCTGCTGGAGTGTGCAGGATCCTCAGTCCCTTTCCACTTCCGAGGTGCAGGCTTGATTGCTCGTGGGCTGCCGGTGTGTAGTGGGTGGTGCCAAAGTCTCCAGGCAAGGACACAGAAGGGAGGGGGGAAAGAAAGCACAGAAAACACAAAAAACCTCGAATCTTGACACCTGTAGAACCTCACTGGACCATTATTCTAACTCACACCGATGCTTATGAGAGTAGTTATGCTTAAACAATGCATCCGCAAAATCCATAAAGAAATACGATATCGTCCATTTCCGGGTCACGACTATTGCTCGCGAGGCTATTAGCGTTTGCATCAACAGCAACCTTGTACCCTTATGCTAATCAACCATGCGCCCTGCCTGCTTTTCAGACCAACTATATCATCCCTCTGCTCAATATTCCATCACCATTTACATTCCATTAATCACCAGTTGTCGCAGTAGCGGAGTAGCTCCAGGAGGGGCCCTCGGGGTGCGCGTGTCGTGACCCCCCCCCCCCTCTTATTAACCCAGCGCCCCACTCGATTTGCAGCTCCGGACATTATTGACCTCCTCTCGCTGATCGATACGCTAAAATTCTCCAAATGATCTAGAATACTGCGTTCTCAGCAAATACGGGAGGACATCGATATACACAAGATTTTCGCGCAAACAGAAAACCAGGAAAAACGAAAGGATTATAGCTGTTTTAAAGTGGGACAAGTGTCTTAGCAGCGCCGCAGGGTAAAAAAAATACGGACAGAGATTGCATTGGGAGCTAGGGAATACTAACTGTCCCTCATGTATTTAGCATTAGCATAACCTTATATCATCAGACTCTAGCATATGATACGCAGCATTAAGCAGAAGTTACGCAATGATAAGTAATTATTAATTATTTCCCATGCAGACGCCATAAGAGGAGAGAGGAACGGAGGTTGGGTCAAATATAGATCAGTGCTTTTTAAATTAATTAGCGTAGCTGTTACCGTAATTTTGCAGCTAAATCAAATTGGAAGAGCAAAAAAGTAATGAGAGAATCGCCATAAAAAAGTAAGTAATAATCTATGCTAATGCCAGTAAGATAATTCTCGGTGTGTATAGCAAAATGTCCAAGCTTGTAGACTTTTGTTCTGAAAGAATGAATAATTATAATAGTATGGAAAGTTAATTTTATTTTATCTGATATAAATAATCTGTATTTGACTTTTTAACAGAATTTTTTAGCCTAATCCTGACACCAACCAAGAACAGGTTTCTCAGTAAAACATTCCCATATTTTTGAAGTGCTGTTCGTTCAGTTTGGGAAATAAAATTTTCAAACTGAATAAAAAAAAAAAAAAAAAAAATGAAAAGAATAGAAAAAAGATTATAGTTTTGAAACATTTTGTTAATTTAAGAAGGGGTAAATATGCAAAAAAATAAAATAAAATAAAATAAAAATTCCTTTAGCTTTCTACCATGTTGTAACATTGTTCCCTCAACAAAAACATGTCTGAAGTTTTCCATGTCTTCTATGCATGTTTCAGTAATTTAGCGATCTCTCCCGGCCCTATTCGACCCGCTTTATGGTTAGCTGTAAAAATCTGTGCAATGCTCCGCCCACAAGTCTACGTCACCCATCGCTCCCACATTACAATTCTCAATAAATATACAAAACGTGATACACAACTGTACACGACAACTTCACAAACCTGATGCGATGTGCAGTAGCATCATTAGCCTTAGAAATACTTCCTCTTTAATGTCTAATGTGCTTGTATTTGACACATTTACAAAGCATATTTTCATTTTGTAAGTTCATTTTCATTCATTTTTCTGTTGCTCAGCTTCATTTGAACAACAGGGGGGGTGCTAGTGAGCCACAGAGGCAGTTTGAGAATGGCTTTTACAGTGACACACTCTGGATTACTGACTCATACATATGACTGTTGTTCTCCGTGGTCCCCTCATGTTCATTCAAACTGCTATAAATGTAAATGAGTGACCACTAATAGACAGACCGTGATTTCAACACTTTCAACACATCGTGCCCACATGCTCCATACGCTCCCCATTCACACCCATACAGAAAATGATTCTTATTTCTTGGGCTGTGTCCAAATGTCCACCCCGGCTCCTAACCCCTCGTTCACTACACAGCCCCGGACTCTTTAGTGGACTCTACAGTGCCTCATTCACGGAGCGGTTCGGCCACCCAGCTCACTGCAGTCAGGTCACGTAACTCTGGCATCTGGGTGAAAAAAAAGTCTGCTAAACTTCAATAAAGTTTGATTTATGTTGTAAATAATGATCAGATTGGACTGCCACGCAATATTTATGGACTAATAATACCCAGATTTTTGTCTGAGATGCGGAAATGATCGCTCTTTTAACAGTTCGAGCGGCTAACGCGAGCAACTTTACACAGCAATGTTTGATTTAAGAGTGTATTATTCATAATCAGAGGCAGGGCCGGCCCAGCCTATAAGGAGACTAAGCAGTGTTTAGGGCCCCCAAGAGCCCAAACATTTCTATTGAAGATAATCTAATATATCAAGTTTTATTGGAAACAGGGCTTGTGTGTGTTTACTGCGGCCTAAATATCCCTCTCCAACAATTACATTTGTTTTTAATATCTATAGTAGCAAAAATATCTGCTGCTGCTACATTTGGTTTGGCTGCAGTTAATTACTGCTACCCAAAATGAACAAAGAAACAAAAAAAAAAAGTGTCAAATTTCAATTAAAAAAAAAAAAAAAAAAAAAAAAAAAAAAAAAAAATCCCAAAAGCCCAGAGTGCCACTTCTGACCCCTGCATAGAGATACCTAGTGGATGAGTATTGAACTAAAATGAGCCAGAGTGGTAGTGACAAGATGGGTGACCTGTTGAGCATCTTTTCAGCAAACCAGCAGTTGGGAAAATTGTGTTGGTTTTTTTTTTGGTTAATCTTTTTAGTAATAGCTTGCAGAATGTCTATAAGTACGATTTACATTCTTTTGGATAAATTAGCGAGCCAATGGGGTCAAATTTGGCCCTAATCCTAAATTAGGGAATAAAGGGTTAACATTGAAAAAGTGGATATTTCAGTGAATTTATAGCAGTAATTTAATGCAATGTTCATAGTTTTCCAAAGAAGAAAAGGGTTCTTGGGTTCTCCTGGGGTTAAAATCCACCAGAAACTTGGCTAGAATTTCAAAAATCTTGGTCCCACTCACATGTTTGTCTACTGGTCTTGTGACTATAGTAGTTGTGACATTTTGGATGTTTTCAGTGAGATGTTGGTCATATAAATACAAATACTGGGTACTAATGGTCAAGGTGATGAGAGCAGAGTCATAATGTGTCAAATGTGAATCGCCACACAGCTGACCCAGGGACAGATTCAGCTTAGGGCCCCCTGAAAACTAGGCCCGGCCTTGATCAGGGGTCAAGAGTTCGATAAATAAGCCCCTTTTATCTGCTTTCATTCACTCATGTTGTTTCTAGTTATAGACCTTTTGCCTTTTGATTGCACTACTTTTTCATTCACTAGCCATTTGGACAGCATTAAAAACGGCGTGATCCCTAAATGGTGCCGTAAGAAGGGAATAGTATGGACATTCAGACACAGCCTTGGTCTGTTGTTAATTTGTGAATAAATAACGTTATTTTTTTCCCCAGTTCTATAACGAATGGTGACTCACAAGCTTCCGTCTCTTGTCATTACAATTAATTTTCTTTTCAAGCATCTCTTGTGTGTGCATTTTTAGAAACATGTTTTTTTTAAAGAAAATGAAAGCGATGGAGGCATTGATGCATTGAATAAAAAAGACCTCCTTTGGATTTCAAGATTTGTACAGAAGGGGTTGTGTAAGATATGTGATAAAATGAAACAGGAAAAGTGGACAGTACTGATTTTTATTTTTTTTTTTTCCCTCACATAAAACCAAATAAACAAATGCCTCTGGTACCTTTTTATGTGCGCATGGGGTGAGGTATTCAGACACAAGATGGCTGTCCAAAAGTAGGCTGGGAGAAAAACATCTATTTAGCTGGCAGTTTAAAAGCCCGGGTAGCGTGAGTACACCTATATATAGCACTTTCAATGATGTTGGCTACAATTGTAATATTTTATAGTTTTACTCAGCTAAATCATGTGTATACTTGCATAATTAATTGTTGTTTTTTTTTGTTTTTGTTTTTTATTTTAACTAGTCAAGCATTTGCCCAGTGGTTTGCAAGATTTTTTTTTTTTTTAACAGGAACAGTATGCAATTTTCAGGTGGTGCTACGTCACTTCCATGGAAATTAAAAGTTTCGATTAGAACATTTTCAGTTTTATGCCATACTGTGGAATATTATATAGCAAAGGGACATTTCCATGGAAACAAGCAGGAGGTAGGCCAAATAAGAGTTGTGGAAATGCAAGCACACTCAGAGTAAGGATGCATGTTTTTCTGTGTTTTTCAGTTCAATAAAATCATCCACAGTGGAAAAAACAAATCAAAAAACACAAAAAGCCCCAAAAACATACTTTTATTTTAGTCTATTTTTGGCTAAAAAGTTACACAACTTAAGCTTCATCTCACTCTCCTAAATACCTTCAAGTAAACTGGTTTACTGTAGTACTATATTACTATGACTACAGTTATTTTTGCCAATTATTATGATTATATTGTCTGTAAAATGCACAGAGAAAAGTTTTTTATCCAAATATCAAGTCAATTAAATGTCATCTTCTGAAACCATTCCAAATACCCCCCGGGCGCCTGTACCGCAGGTTGGGAAACACTGCTTACTTCACGGTAGGTTCCACATTATAGATTCATAAATCCGCATCTTTGAATCTTCCAAATCACATCAGCACGATTTAACTTGCGTACAGTCACGAAAACACACTAGTGGTAAGGGGTAGTTTTACAAGTGAACAAAGGTTACTTCCATTACATTTGTGTTTTTGATGCATAAAAGGTTAAGTTTAACTGGCATCGTGAAATTCTGAAGAGCCCATAGTTAAACTGAGCTGGAGGGCTGGAGTGGACAAATGTTTGACATTTAACTGGTTTATAGTTAATGCATTTTCGATTACTGCGCCAATGCATGTAAAAGAAAAAGTTTAACACCCTTTCTGTCTGCAAAAAAATAACTATTCCGGACACACTTCCTCCCAACCTTGCAACCACCTTAAAAATACAGTATATTCACCTTTGATGCTGTTCTCTGCAGTTGTTTATGATTGCAGATTTATTTATGGTTTGTGTTGTCTGTTGCCTTGAAGGTAATGAGCCAGTTTAGAACAATGTTTTCCAAAAAGCACGAGTTTTTTTACATTTGAGAAGAAGGGACTGTCGCAGGGGGGGGGGGTTTCACATGCTGCGTCCCTCCGAGCCCTGAACACTGGCCTTTGCAACTATAAGACCAAACTTACTAAACAGCTTCAGCCACCAACTATCATTTAAAAGTTTGACTTAAATAAAACAGATTTGAACAAGCACAGTGTTGTAATGCTGATAATGGGTTCGTTTCAAACAAAATTCCAACAATGTGTCACAGTTTGGTTCTGTTTTATAGGACTTATGCAGGCTTAGTAATTGCTATCTTAAGCAGTTTGGGTAAGGGCGTTAATGAAGTAGTTACTAAGCCTGAATCATTCTTAAAGCAGACCTATTGTGCAAAATCGACTTTTCAGAGCTTTTAATCACGCCGTGGATGTTGGGTAGTCATTTTAGTACAAATGGAAAAAAAAGTGTGGTCTGCAGCTATCCAATCGGAGGTGCCGACGCTTTTGTGATGACGTTTACGGCGACGTCAACTCCCATTAGGCACCGCTAATTTCTAACGATGGACCTGCTTCTTTTATTAAGTCGTTTAAGATGAATATTGCGATTTAAAATGTGCAAATTCTAATATAATGATTCACGGGTGTCATAGATTTGAGCGTTAGAGCAGACACAAGCAAAAGAGAGTTTAACACACTACTTGTTTATTGCCAATTAAGTCTTTATTCTTGCTTTATTAAGGTTATTAAAAGTTATCCAAAGTCCCTGCTCAAAACATTGCTTTAACCTTTAACTTTTATTTTCCAAAACTTTGTCAGTAAAACACCTTTTTGCAAAGAAATACATGGATTAGAAGCGCATTAGCCTCGTCTGGCACATGGAGCTGTATTTAACGCAGAACAAAAGGCTTTTTCTACACTTTCCTTTACACCCTTCAGCCAAGTCAACAAAATAATACAACTTTGGCACTGTTTGTAACACACTCAAATCTTCAGACTTCAAATGATTCCATATTACGAAAAATTAACATTTTTAAGGCTTTTAACCATGTTATATTGTTGTTCTCTTGTCAAATTTATACCTACACTCGTATTTTGCTTCATTTGCTTCATTTGTTTCATGAATTCATTAATTTGAAGTCGGTTTCTCTGAGAGCTCAAAAATCCTGTCTGCATTTTGTCTGGATTGTTGTGTCACAGGTAAAACTCCGGACTTCTCGTGCGCAGTTTTTTAAGCCGATGAGCCATCTCCGTACACCGTATTGACATGGTTTACTTTCGTTTTTGACACTCTAATGGAACTACCGCACAAAACATCAGGTTTGTGAAGTTGTCGTGTACAGTTTTGTATCATGCTTTTGTATATTTATGTAGAATTCTCGTGTGGGAGCGTGGATGATGTAAGCTTGTGGGCTGAGCAATGCACAGAATCTTACAGCTAACCGTAAAGAGGGATTGAATAGGGCCCGGGGGAGATCGCTTAAATACTCAAACATGCACGGATCACATCTGAAACCTCTTCAGATAAGTTTTTGGTGAGGAAACAACTTAATAACATGGTAAAAAGCTCAAAAAACACCCACAGCATTAGCGATACCTCAAACTAGTTGGCCCATCATTACATCGTGAAGCTTTCAAACGTCTAAATGTCGCTGTAAAAGCTGTTCTTAAACTGCTTCCCTGGCTCACTAGCGCCCCCTGTTGTGAAAAGAACAAAACTGTTAAGTAGCTCAGTTGGTAAATTTGTCCAAGGATCTGAAAGATGGCGGTTCAATTCCCGGTCTCGACATAAACATCATTGTTAGAGCAGTCAGATCCAGTCACCCACATGTTGATGGCGCGATTCCACCTCCCACAGGTGAATGCAGTCGTTGTGTCCTTGGGCAAGACACTAGTGTATGAGTTGGAAGGTGGAAAATCGCTATATAAAAATGTGACCACTGACCATAAAATCATACCCATTTCACCATTTGTAGATGTTTTTAGGTGTGCCTTGCTTTTTTCTCAGTTGATTTTGTAACATATACGGCGTAATCATCACCATATCCAGCTGTCAATCATGTGTACACAAAATAAGATCTTTCTTAATTGTCAGAAGAATAATCCTCACTCTAAAAATTGTCAGCAAAGTTTGAGAATCCCCAAAAAGTGTGTCTCGGCAGGGGATCGCAGGCAGAGATCAGTCGCTCTGACAAGAATAGTTCAGGTGTTGTTTAGACGCGGGGGTTTTAAGCTGGTGTGAGAAGCGAGTGTGAAGACAGTATTAATAATTTGTCAGAGCAGCAAAATGTCAAAGAGTGGCATTCTATATATACACTATCTCTGGGTTCTCACATGTGCCAAGTTCCTTCCTTTCCTCCTTCCTTCTTAAGTGCTTTGAGAGTTAATTGTTTCAACACATACGAATAAAGCTTTAAAACTGTTCCGTAATTACAACGTGTCTCAATTAGGTTTAATTATAAAGAGTTGGAGCTTCAATTTCTAAGTCTAACCAGGAATATTAATTAATCTGACTAATTTGTGGCATGTTTCGTAGATTTGATTCTGACGTTGGTAATGGATTGAACTTGAGCGAAGAAATGATTACTTTTACACGTTAGGTATTCTTGTGGCTTTAATTCACTTTTAAACATGCTTTTGGTCACCTTGGGATAAGTATTTCACATTTTCTAATTTAAAATCATTTGGAACATTTGGAAAGCACACTTTATATACTACACATCCATTTCCAAAAAAGGTATTCAGGCATTGGAGCTCCGTCTGCTGTCAGCCACAGGAATCAACTATGAGAAAATAAACCACTCAACCAGTGTGAGTATGGAGATGGCTCATGGGTTTTACCTGTGACGCAACAATCCAGACAAAATGCTAACAGAGCATTTTTGAGCTGATTTCAAATTAATGGATTAATACTCAATAGCAATAAAACTGAACTTCTCCTTGTAGGCACCAAATCCACCATCAGCAAGATCAATAATTTCTCCATTCCCATAGACGGCTCCTCCATCTCTCCCTCTCCTCAGGTAAAGAGTCTGGGTGTCATCCTCGACGGCTCCCTCTCCTTCACCTCCCACATAAACACCATCACCCGCTCCGCCTACTTCCACCTCCACAACATCCATCGACTCCGGCCCTCCCTCCCTCACTCCACAGTCCACTGCCGTACTCGTTCACAGCCTCGTCACTTCCCGCCTAGATTACTGCAACTCACTTCTGTTTGGTCTTCCACAAAAAAACTCTCCATAAACTTCAACTGGTTCAGAACTCTGCAGCTCGTATCATCACGCACACACCCTCCATCAACCACATCACACCCGTACTACAACAGCTCCACCGGCTCCCCATCACACACCTCCTTCTCCACACATTCAAAGCCATCCACAACCTTGCACCTCCACATCTCTCTGACCTCCTCCATACTGCCACACCCGTTCGCTCTCTCCGCTCCTCCTCCTCTCTCCAGCTCTCCATCCCCTCAGCCCGTCTTGTCACCATGGGGAGCAGGGCCTTCAGCCGCTCTGCTCCCCAGCTCTGGAACACTCTCCCATCTGACCTCCGCAGTACTGACACTCTCACTCACTTCAAATCCAAACTCAAAACCCACCTGTTTTGGCTGCACTGTCATTTTTATGCTATATGCTTGTTTTAAAATGTGTATATTTTAACTGTTGCTTTTAACTGTCTTAATGTGTTGTGTGATGTATGTCCTTGCTGTGAGGAGACCTTGAGTGCCCAGAAAGTATTATTAGTATCATAATAACAAGTATGAATGAAGCAAAATACAATTGTAGGTGTATATTTGACGAGGGTGAACGATATAACATGGTTAAAAGCTTAAAAATCTGCTAAATCAAATGAAGTCTGAAGATTTGAGTGTGTTTTTGAATATAATACAAACAGTGCCAAAGTTGTATTATTTCGTTGCTTTGGCTGAAGGGTGTAAAGGAAAGTATTATGTTTTTGTTCTGCGTTAAATACAGCTCCATGTGCCAGACGAAGCTAATGCACTGCTAATCTGTGTATTTTTTGGAAAAAGGTGAAAACTAACAAAGTACAGTACAGCACAGTAAGGAGCAGTTTCGGACCACTTCAAACTATGTTCATGTTTTTAAGATAGGAAAATCAAGCACAGCATTTTACCATAAGTTTAAAAAGAGGGTATTTCACTTCTACAGGGTATTAACGACTAACACCATGTTAACTTTTATTGTTTTAAAATGCTACATTTGCTAAAACACTATCAGTTTCAAATTGATTAAAATGTAAATTCAGTGGTGGAAGGTAATGAAATAAAAGTAGTAAAGTACTTAACTAGACCTAAGTAGACTTTTTAGGTATCTGTACTTTTTAATTCACTATATTTGACAGCAGGTGTTTGTACTTTCTACTCCACTATATTTTTGACCTGGATTGAAAAGTAAAAAGTACTTTTCACAAGATTTGAGAGGTTATTTTTACCATGTTTCTTGGTAATATCAATCATATAATAATCATAAAATTAATAGGAAAAATTAAGAAATTGATTTGTATTGCAGCTGTTCACTAAAATATGTTTCTTTTTTTTTTAATCAGTTCACTACATTTAACACTTTAACAAATTAACAACTACTTTTTACTCTTAAAGTACATTGTTAAATGGGTACTTAAATATAAGTTTACTTAAGTGGATTTTTTCATGTGATACTTTAACTTTTACTTGAGTAACCTTTTACCCCTGTAAATGTACTTTTACTTACAAAACTGAGTTATTCATCCGCCATTGTGTAAATTTATGAACGCGAATCATGTCACATTACATATTGACTGTAACATTTTGTTTCCATTGTTTATTTACCAGCCTCGTACTTAAAACCATAATTCTACTTCCACCTTTTATCTGCTCCCTCACTGTAATGTATCTCTCCGAGGGCGCCATAAATTTCCCGTTACCTTCCTGCTAAAGCCGTCATGCTAGCAGTGTGGATTCCAGTATCAAAACAATCAATAAATCCCCCTGTATTTTACATCTCCTAGCATCAGCATATTACCAGGTTTGGAAATCCATCAGTATCATTAACTTACACTATCACTTTGCTCCCTCTTGTATTAAAAGGTGAATGTTACAAGGTATGATGGGAGAAAGACGCCTCTATATCTTCACTAGACTTTATCTCTTAGACTTTTTTGCTCTCTCCCCGGTACCTTTTATTTCAATACAGCCTGGAGAGCATTGGGCGAACTCGGCAATCTACGCCCGTGTAATGAAAACGTATATTCCAGGCCGGTTTCCTGAAAGAGCCGGCCCCATTAGAAGGCTCGCTCGCATTGATTGAAATGCTTTTAGAAGTCGCACGTGGCCATTAATGCACGGATGGGGTGGTGAGGGAGGAGGGAGGCAGAGGTGTAAGATAATGGTGAAGTATAGAAGTACAGAAGGCATGGAATGTGTAAGGTAAAGTTAGCTGGAGTTGGGATTTATAAAGGAACACGAGAATTACGTTGTTGGATTTACAGATTTTGAATATGGGGTAGATGTCTGTGTAATCCTTCAATCGTCCAGGTCTGATACATAGCAAAAGCTAAAGTTAAATCTGTGAACTGGACAAATCGTTGTAGGTGTGAAGACGTTTCGCAGCTCATTTAAGCAGTTCTAGTCAGATTGCTGGTGGACACTGCCTTATATCTATCAGAAGGGAGGTGCTAACAACACTGAAACTGTAATCAGCTACTATCTCCAGTTTCAGCTTAATGGCCCTATTCAACCTTTTATGGTCCTACTATTGTCCTCTTTTGTTTCTTTGTTTGCTTTGGGTCTGAGGGTTGAATCAGTGAGAAGTTATGTCTCAGGTCCCCCCATCCCAGGCCCTGACTTTGTCGACTGTAGAGTTCTTTATAATGTGTTTTCTACATCTCTACTCATAGAAGAAGAAGAAAAAGAAGAAGAACAACACATACTTTGATGAATATACCCATCCCTCTTTCTTCGCCAACAGTTTCTCAGTTGTAAAAGAGTGAAAGAGCGAAACCATATAATCCGAGCGGCTTCTTCAGTTCGGGTCAGGTTTCTGAAGAAGCCGCTTGGATGATGCGTCTTCGCTCTAAAAACTTTTATCCAGCTGACATAATTTAATTTTCTACATTTCTACCCATATAATAATAATAAGAGGGAATATGAAGAAGAAGAAGAATGAAACAAAAGACTGCGCTGCTAAGGACCGCCGACATACTTCGACGAATATGCCCATCCCTCTTTCTTCGCCAACAATCTCTCAGTTGCAAAAGACAATGCAATTCTGTTAAATGGACAAAAGAGTGAAAACATATAAACCAAGCGGCTTCTTCAGTTCGGGTCAGGTTTCTGAAGAGCTGAAGAAGCCGTTTGGATGATACGTCTTCACTGTAAAACTTTTACCCAGTTGACAGAATTCAGTTTTCTACATTTCGACCCATATAATAATAAAAAAGAAGGATGAACAAAAGACTGTGCTGCCAGGGACCGCCGACATACTTCAATGAATATGCTCATCCCTCTTTCTTCACCAACAATCTCTCAGTTGCAAAAGACAATTCACTTCTGTCATCTGGACAAAAGAGCGAAAACGTATAATGCAAGCAGCTTCTTCAGTTCGGGTCAGGTTTCTGAAGAACTGAAGAAGCCACTTGGACGATGCGTTTTACTCGAAAACTTTTATCAAGCTGACAGAACTGAATTTTCTACATGTCTACACATATAATAATGAGAAAAACGTACGAAAGATTGTGCTGCTAGGGACTTCAGCGAATATGCCCGTCCCCTCCTTCTTCGCCAGCAATCTCTCAGTTGCAAAAGACAATTCAAGTCTGTCATCTGGACAAAAGAGTGAAAACGTATAATTCAAGTGGCTTCTTCAGTTCTGGCCAGGTGAAGAGCTGAAGAAGCCGTTTGGATGATACGTCTTCACTCGAAAACTTTTACCCAGTTGACAGAATTGAATTTTCTTTTGCTATGGACCTTACCTGGACGACTGAAGGACAGTCTTTGAAACGAGTTATGTTGTCTCGTTCTTTGTTCAGAATAGCAGCATTCATTTTAGTCGAAATATAGAGAGAGATTGGCTGCTTTGGAAAGTTTTTAATTATTACTGTATAAGTTATGGGCTCAGAACATAAAGCAGTTAAAATGAAAATACACAACTTTTACAACCTACGATCTAAGTTTTTTGGGTTTTTTTTTTGTCTTTGTTTTTTTCAATATGGCAGTTTTAAAGACACAAAATATTCTCAGATTCTATATTTACAAAAAATGTGCGTATCATCATGCACATTTTGGCTCATCGTTAATAGCCGTATCACCAATGAACCAATGAAAACGCATCATAAACACACACTGTACAGTTTACAACATCAAAAATATTTAAATTCCCTCTCCTTGCTAACTCCACGTTCTCCTACTCAGCGTGCCTCTACAACCACAAATCAGCATCACAAACATTTCATTTTCCAACGGTGCCTTGTTTAATTAGGGACCTGACTGCTCATACGCTTTGAAACAAACTCCATTTGATAAACATGGAGTTACCCACTGATGCATCCTACAACAAGGACACAAGCACCACAGGCCCTGACTAGAATCACTAATGTGCTCGGTTAAAAAAAAAAAAAAAAAAAGCACACCAAAACTCAACCTGTTCTCTCCATTGCGACAGGGTTTAAGCGGCATTGGGTAGATTTGCACATTTTAAACTGCAATATTGATCTAGAACGACGCGATAAAAGGAACAAGTTTGCTGTCTTCCATGTTAGAAAACTACGGTACCCAATGGGATAACTGCATATCACGTCAAAAAAAAGTACCAAAATGACTGTGCGACGCAGCCGAATCCTATGTGTATCACCGATTACAAAAATTAAAGTAAAGTAAGTAGTGTAAGAATGTTCATTTCTGGTATAAGCGTCAAAGAGAAGCAAGAGACTGAAACGTAGTTAGAAGGGTTTAATGAGTTCCACACAGGTAAAGTGAACAATGAAGCAACGAAGTCTCTGGAAAGGACAGAAGAAAGCCCTGAGATGTGCCTCCCGCAATCCTTCTAGTCCATCTAGTCTGCGTGGCGACCTCCTAAGCTTCACGCTGGTCTGCGCAACAGCTTCATGAGTTCCCCAAACATTCCGTAAGTGCGCACCCCCATGTTGGACACGTGTGATTTACCTTAGCGTTAGTAAATCAAGATACCAGTTTGAGGTAGTAGCAGCGGGCATTTACCGGCGAAAACGGCGATTAAGCTATTAAAGATTGCTCAAACATGCACGAATCACTACAAATACAACTTTGGGTGAGTAAATGGTGAGGGAAAACAACTATAACATGATTAGAAGCTCTGAAAAGTTGACTTTGCTTAATATGTCTGCTACAAATACATTGGTATGGTATGCTTTTATTTGGACAGAAACAGTGCACAACAATACATTGACCTTAAAAAAAACCAAAAAAAAAACAGGAAAGATGTATGGTGCCAGGTTATAGCAAAAATACAAATTTCCACTTGTAGTTCCATCTGTAGTCCCCAGGCTTGCCACTTCACAGATCTGACGTGTAACTTAGCCAGATGGCGTCAGTCGCTTCCTCAAAGGGCCACATTTAACTAAGATAAATGTCACTAAATGTAACCAAATGTAATGTAAAATAAATGCAACTACTTTTTAATCTTGTTAATTAACCGTATTTATGACTTATTCAAGTTACAAACATTGCATATGGATTTGCATATATATGAAAAAAAATGGCTGTGTAACTGTAGCTCCTGATAAACTGATATTTTAAGACATACCTTTTAATTTACTTTGTCGCGGGCCGCATAAAATGACGTGGCGGGCCGTATTTGGCCCACGGGCCTTGAGTTTGACGTGAAGCAATTAGGTAACCAAGGAAACGAGGTGACGGGTCTTCCACCAGAAAAGTTAGATAGTGTACTTTTAAGACATGTTAGTTTTTCCACCATTTTTTCCATAGCATGACAGCGCCAGTGAAGGTGAGGTCATCTTCTTTCCATTAAAGGGATAAGCATGTCTCGTAATGTCTTCTACCTTAATGAAGAGAGAAGCAATTGATTGGACACGTTTCGCCCTTGTGCAACCATTAACAATCTTGCATCTCCGTGTTTTTTTTTTTTTTTTTTTTCCTCATTAAACCTTATCAGTTTCATCTACTCCTGTGCAGGACAAATACACCCTAAATATGTTAAGTAAATGGTGCACGAGATCCTATCAAAGTTCTGTCTCTAGAGGTTATTCCCAGGAGACGAGCTATGCGTTTGATCTGACCCCTCCAATTCAATTACAGCAAAGATCTGATCACCCCTCAGGAGATTGCCCCCTCTCCCCACCACCAAGGCAAACAAAGTGGTCTGGATTCATTTGGAGAATAGACACACAGGATTCAGAGACGTAATGAGAAGTCCTGGAGGGTCTGAAAAAAAAGGGGTGTTTCGAGATCATAATCAGGACAGACCTGGAAGAAAACGATCAAAATGGCTGTGGGAGAGTGCGGAATGGACCATGATGCAACGTAAAGTGTATTTCTTGATGTTAGGGTCACGCAAAGATAGTTTTTGAATGATTGTTCCGCACTTATGTTGGGTTTCTATGCTGCTTGGGGACATTACATTGCGTTAATTTCTTGGAGGGTGTAATGTAGGCTGGCCTTTAGCGGTAGGATGTGGCCCACAATTTTCTATTCCTTTTTTTTTTTTTTTCAGTCACTTACCAAAGTCCAAGTTCATTGTGCGATGAAGGTTTGAAGAGCAGTGTCTCCTCCAGCAGCAGAACAAGCTGTATTTGTCACATTGTGTTGCAAAAAACTGGATGAAACTAGTGTCTTTAAAATGCCCGACATGCCTCCTTCTACACATTGTCCTGCCCCGGAACTTTTTTAAGGGAACTTGTTTCGCCAAGGACTCCTTTGACACCTGGACACAAGAACACAGGAGGTAAGTTAAACATTCTAAAAACACTATTCACTAAAACACTATAAATAACAGCCTTAAACAAGTACTGCACTATAATATCGCACATATATCATGACACGCAGCTTCATTTAATGTGTCTCCTGATCTAAAACTGAGGAAAAAGGACAAACAAGTCAAATAAACATTTTAAAATCCTTTGCGTGCAGTCGTCTTATTGGTTAAAGTGCGAATAATGTTCAAAGTGCTGCGTGCTATTAAAGTGTAAGTGCAATTTAAAGTGCATATAGTGAAGGGTGAAAGGTGCTGAGTGGGTTACTTTTCTAACAAATAACAGTTTGTTACAGAGACTGATCTTAAACTTCAACACTGTTACGACTTTCTTGACTTGAATTTAAACTTTAGGCTTAACATATTATAAGCGGTATAATGAACCATGTTGTTGATCTACCAAATGTAATAAATACCTGCCCATGCTGCCAAACACCAAGAGAAAACTGACAGAAAATTGACCCTTGTGAGCTTTTAGTCATGCTAGAACGTTGTTGCCTTCTCAAAAACATACCTGAAGCTGCGTTTTGTTTCATACACGCATGTTTGAGTAACTCTTTATATATCTCCGCTCAAAATACTCTGTTCCACCTTGTGATGTCATGAAGTTGTAGTTTTCAAGTTAACAGCTACCATTTACATTAAGTTCAGTCGAGATGGGTAATTTCAGGGCTGAAATCATCCAAAGGATTCTGAACATAGTGAAGCACTTCCTGGATTACCGCATGACATCACCAGGTGGAACAGAGCGCGTTCCGTTTGAGAGAAGAACGCATACATGAGTGAATGAAACAAAATGCAACTCCAGGTATGGTTTTGTTGAGCATTATAACACAGTTCAGAAAATAGCATAATATGGGCCCTTTAACTTCGCTCGCTCGAGGCTGACTCCACAACACGCACTTGTTTTTTTATAATTTTTTAATATAATCTGTTTGTCTTTTCTTGTTACCTTGTCCTTTTGTAATTATGCAACTGTATTTTTTATTTGCTGCTGCCACTTGGCCAGGACTCCCTTGAAAAAGAGGTTTTTTAATCTCAATGGGACTTTCCTGGTTAAATAAAGGTTAAATAAAAAATAAAATTAAAACAAATCCTAAAAAAAATACTAATAATTAAAATTCTTGTTGTTCATTTGTGAAGTTAAGCAGTGTGTGAGTGTAGTGTGTAGGTTTTTTAATTTTTATTTATTTATTTTTTTTTTGTGAGAAGAACTTTACTTGAATTGGTGACAGTTGTAATTAGGCCTGCCATGAGAATTACTATATCGGCTTATGGTGCAATATATAATAGAACTATATATTTTTGGGGGGTCAATTTTTATCGTGTGTACAGTTTCTTTGCAGTACTACTGGGAGATTTTTTGATATTTTTTGGCTATTTCACAAGGTTTTGAGCCATAGAAGGTTGAATTAATCATTTCTAGGACTCACTGCAGATGCAAAGTACTAAGAGTTTCATTAACTGTTTTATTTTATTTAATGCAGCTCAAGGTTTTGTAACAATATTGTAGATTTAGAGTAGTTTTGTGGTTTAAATCTGCTCTTGGGTTATTGTGTCAGTGGCATGGAGTTATCTTCAATATTATCGTTTGTCGTCTATATTTACTTCAGTGATATATTGAACTTCAGATGTGTTATCGTAACCTAGTTGTAAGAGTTGTAAGAGTTTTTGGGGCGCTTGCATGTATCAGGGCATAGAGTTAGTCAGTCGAGCTAGCAATATCTTAATTCAATAGTTGAAACATAAAAGTGACAAAGTAACAAGTCAGAAATATACTATACAACATTTCCTCTTGGCTCTTTGCTCTCTTATGTGGCGAGGGCTCCTTTTATCGTCTTCAGTGTTTTGCACAGTACTGACAGAATTTAGCTGCCTGCGTCCTCCAGCCCTCCCAGAGTAAATGCACACTTTATTCTCTTCTCCACTCAGAGAAATTAAAACCCGAGAAGGCAGCACTAGATTTGTGCACCCACACACATCTCCTAGCATTTCCTAAACTAAATCTGTGATCTGAGGGAACCTGCTGGCTGCAGAAGCATTTTATGAGAGCAGAATGAGACAGGCCAGGCATATGCTCGGAGCAGCAGGCAAAATGTTTGACATGTGGAAGCAAGATAAGTAATACTGTAACCAGGAACTCATAACTTTAAAACTTCATACAACCTGGTAGTCATTAGTAGTCAAATATATTGATTACACTGCAGCAAATTCACTTTTAATCATTTTTAAATATTTGTATAAATGCTATAGGTCTATGCAATAACCTTCTGGCTAATCACATTTTATTTATCTTTTTTTTTTTTTTAGAGAGAACCAAAATATAACATGTAGTTTAGGGGAATTAACGTCATTTATTAAAGCATCATACACAGAAAGTGAACACTGTGTGCTACTATTACAGTTATTTTCAATTGCTCTTTGCACATTTTCTGAAACTTTTTTTTTATAAATGTGGCTAATCTTTTGCACGCTTTGCAAAACTATTCACGTAAGACAATTCAGAATGTTTGAAAAAGTCATCTCTGCGGAAAAAAAAGTAAAACGCTCTCGTAAAAAGGACGTTTTCTGATTTAAATACAGATACAGTTATCAGATTTATAAATGTATCTAACCGTCATCCAGACACTTTGTGGAAGAAGTGGAAAGTGAAGCTCATTTTTTGTTGTATTGTCCATTTTATGATAAATTTAGAAATCCTTTATTTGATTATATGTTCACGCAATGCCATGATATGTTCTGGTGTGATGATGACAACAAGATGAAACGATTGAGTTGGCATCATTTCTTCGTAAAGCCTGAAAGAAGCGGCAGATGAGTTTATTTAAATGAGTCTATTGGTTTTTGTAACACACGTCTGGCAACTGGCCTATTGTATTTTGTTAATGGTGTTTTATAAACCCATTAAAGGGCTCGGCATTTTATTTTTTTTTTTATGCAAAATACAACAATAAAATAGAATCAATCAATCGATCAATGTAGTGTGAGGGAGTCAGAGACCTGTCGGACCAGTCTCATGCTGTTTCTGTTGGTTGGAGAGTGAGGTAATACTGTAAATCAATGTACTGTAATCAAAGCTAAAGGCGGTCCAACGAAATATTAGAGTGTGTGACCTTTTTTTTTTTTTGGCCAGGCAGTGTATTGCACAATCATTTGGGTCACAAAACGCTACATTTTCAAATCTGGGCTTTTTTTGAGCTTTTGGGATCTAAACTATGTCTGTCTCTAACCTGGTTCACGCTGCTTTTACATTGTAGCTTCTTCAGTTCTGGTTAGATTGCTAGTGGACACTGCTTTATATCTGTCTGAAAGGATAACTACACTGAAACTAACCCACATATTTGTTTGCAGTTTGCAAGTTGAAGTAGCGTAAAGTGTTTTGTAGTTTTGACAGTTAAGGTTTGAAAATGGGTATAAGGTTGTGCAAACATGAACTGACAATTTACTCTTTGAGTTTCAAGTATCGGAATCGGTGCCGAAATTTAGATTTTAGCGTCAAAGCGATGGAAAAAAAACCCCGTAAGCCAGTTGATGAGGTCACATGAGGTGCGTCATGTGACCTCTAACACATGACACGAAACTAACAACAACCATACAACAAAGTATTTATGTTATTAATACAGAAATCAAACCAGAACAAGTCATATACAAGTTTTAACTATATGACCACTCTACTTGACTGACACCACCTACCACCCCTCTCTGTGCGTTCATGCATTATTCAGGTACACTCCAAATATCACACAATATCATGCATATTTTTTATTCATTTTTCGTTTGACTCCTGACCTTTCGCAGGCTGCTTTCTCATTCATTCCCATTGCATCGGTCTAAAGCCAATACAATCTGACAGAGCGAGAACTTGATCAAATAGCAGAGGCATCGGGGGAAGAAAAACTCCAGATGAGACTGTCTCGAGGCAGTGAGCACTTGGCAAGTAAAAATAGCAGTAATGGCCTCGCAGGTAAGTTAACTGCCTGAAACTTCTACCCCCCAAACGGATTCGAGGTACGGGGAAGGAGAGCGTGGGTGTGCAAAACGGCCCCCAGAGTCATTAAGGCGCAGTCAAAGAGCCACCAGAGAGGACGCTGGGAAAATATGAGGGAACAGCAGAACCAAAACCCAGGAACGGTGATGGCTGTCTGCGGATTTGGGAATGCACTGTGGAGACATTAGACGAGATTAGAAATGAGTGTTAATGGAGTTCGAAGCTAAACAAGAAAATATCGAGAGATGATTTTGATGATGTTGTTTGGTGTCACTACTTTTCAGTTTTACTTCCTCGACAACCTCGGCGCTTATGAAGTTGACACAAAACTCAGTGTCGTAGTTAAAGGTCTTTGAAATTGAATCTGATAAGTTTTAAGCCATGTTCTAATGTTGTTACCTCATCAAAAACTAACCTGAGTTGTGTTTTGTGTCATTCAAACATATTTGGATAATCCTCTATTATTAGTCTGTCTACATGTCCAAAGCTCAAAATCCTCTGCTCCACCTTATGATGTCATGAAGTGGTAGTTTTCAAGTTAACGGCCACTTTTTACCTTTTGTTCAGAGACTGGCCATTTCAGGTCTGAAATCATACAAATGATTCTAGTGAAGTGAAGCACATCCTGTACATGACATCACAAGGTGGAACAGAGTTTTTTTTTTTCCGTAGACCATGCATTTCTCTGATTGGTTAATCCACCTGTCAATCATGGCCATAGGAAACTGAACAGACAGGATACAGTTACAGACGCATACTTCTTTCTAAGGTGTTGTCAAAGTGTGTGGTTTTGGCTGGGCAGGAAAAATCATATACAATCATACAATAAATGAAGGATGAAATGCTCATTGACACAACAACAGTAGTGTAGTCACTGTCCATGTCTACCAACTAAACTACATGACCACTATTTTTATTTAGCTTTTTTTTTTTGTCTTAAAAATAATTTTTTATAAATAAAATAAAAAAATAAATAAAAAAAAAAATATCCTACCTGAGTATTCATGGGTGTAGGCTTCCTGTATAGGCAAAACCTTGAGGACTTTTTTTTTATTCAAAAGAAATAATATTTAGGCAAGTCAAGTTTATTTGTATCGCACAATTCGTATGCAAGGTAATTCAAAATGCTTTACAGAAAAAGAAGACATTAAAATCCCACAAATCAAAAACATAAATAATCACAAATAATCATCATAAAATTGACATTAAAACATTAAAACAGAAGAGTGCAGAATAAAAACCTTTCAGTCATATGCACAGATAAACAGAACCGTTTTGAGCCTGGATTTAAACATTGTCAAAGTAGAGGCCTGTCTCACATCTTCAGGAAGACTGTTCCAGGTTTTAGCTGCATACAACTGAAACGCTGATTCTCCATGTTTAGTCCTGACTCTGGGCACCAGCAGGAGGCCGGTCCCTGAAGTCCTCAGAGTGTGAGATGGTTCATATGGCACTAACATGTCAGAAATGTACTTTGGACCTAAGCCATGAATAGACTTGTTCACACAGAGCTGCTTTAAAGTCTATTCTCTGAGCCACAGGAGCCAGTGCAGAGACCTGAGCACAGGACTTATGTGTGAAGTACTTCCTGGTTCTAGTCAGGACCCGAGCAGCAGCGTTCTGGATGTACTGCAGCTGTCTTAAGGCTCGTTTGGAGAGGCCAGTGAGCAGGTGGTTACAGTAGTCTAACCTACTGAAGACAGATGCATGGATAAGTCTCTCTAAGTCTGGTTTTGACAGTGTACCTTTGATGTTTACAATGTTTTTAGATGGTAAAAAGCTGCAGATGTTATTGATTTGAGTCCATTATTACCCCTAAATTTCTAGCCTGATTTGAAGGTTTTAGAGAAAGAGACTGGAGGTAACTGCTGACACTTTCTCTCTGTTTCTGTGGGCCGCGGACTACGACTTCAGACCAAGCTACCGTCACCTTCCCCTTAAGAGCGTTATTTCCACAGTATGCATAACTACACGCTGTATAAATTTCCATTAACATACTGGTCCTTGAGTAAAAATGGAACAAATAGCACAGCACTGCTAATTTATGCTCCCCGTAGCAACGGCCATCTTGAACTTTGATGGAGGATATTTTTATTCGCTGTAGACCAATGATCAAAACTCAAGTAGGAACATTATTCACTTACACAAGGCTTTTTCTCATTGTATAAAGCAGAAATGGGATGCAGTGCTCCCATTAGTTGTACAGATTGATTTTGCTCCATGTAGAACTGTATAGCTCATGCAATTACAATTTATTTTTAGATTTTCCAAGAAGTACTGACTGATTAAGGAGCATATGAAGAATAAAACGCAAGTATTAAGGTTTCTGTCATGTCGGAAGTTATAATGACCTCACCTTAACGTGTACACTATCTTATATATTTTCATAGTTTATGGCATCTCTACATGTAAACATTTAATTAACAACGCTCATTGGATTAATACAGGGAATTTGCAAGTTGTTTTTAGAGTGAAGGTAGTGCTCAAGTCCAGTTGCATGGTGGGAACGTCAGATATGTAAAGAGGGATGACATTGATTTCATAAAGGACGAGACACTGGAGGAGTAGGCCTGTCATGATAAATATGATATCGACTTCAATATATGTGAGATGGAACGATACTTTTTGGTATTTATTGTGGTACTTTTTCTTTGTACTACTGGGAAATTTTTGGTTTATTTTCCATACCACGATGAGATTCTTGCAACTCCTGCAAAATAGGGGCCGCAGAATAGTGACAGCAAACTACAATTTAGAGTTAGCAAATCAAGTTTAGCAATCCATTCACTTTTTTCTTCATGTCTGGCCCTACTTTTTAAATGGAGGAAGATTACATATTAAAGCTCAAGCAGTTTTCTAAACTGGACTTTCAGTTGAAGCAGGAGGTTATAATTAAAGGAAGACCAACGCTAAAGGAGCTAAATGGTTTGCTCCAGACGGTGGGATGAAAGATTCGCTCTTTTCAACCAGAGTGGTACAAAATGGTAAGACATTTAATGGCTTCAATCCACTGAAAATTGGGAAACCAGAATAAGGATAAAAAACAATACAAAACCAGCTTGCTTTTTATTTTATACTGCTACAGCTATTTCATACATACTTCGGAACTTTTATTTTGAAACTATTTTTTATTCTTGCCCCAGGTCACTTACTGGGAGAGAAACAGGCCTGGGGTCAGATTTACTCGCTGACACCTGGTTTACATGTTTGTAAATCTGATTGTGACGACATCAGTGCCTCACCAGCCTTGAACCTCACTGCACGTCACTGATCGGTAATTATCTATATTTACGTAAGCAATATATCACACTTGAAATATTGTTATCGTGGTAGGCCCATGCGTAGTCTAAATTTGCATGCAAAAGGTTTCTTATGTTTTTTGGGATTATTTATGTTTGCTTTGTGTCGTGTGGTTTAATTTGCATACAGCAGCTCATCTTTAGCAGTAGCCCGGTGGTCCGGAGTGGGATGTGCTCAGGAAATTACCAAAAAAACAAGCTCTGATAGTGTAATGCTATTTATTAGTGTAGTAGTATATGCCGATCACAGACAGAATCTGGAGCCAATGTGAGAAAAACCGTGAACAAAGAAACTCACCTATATCTAAACTCTACAGAACTATAGGACGGCCCCTTGACCCTTGTTTTTTCAAGTCCAAAGACTTAATGACAGGATGTCACACACATATGTCTCTTTGTTAGAAACATGACCCTTGACCCTGTGACATTTGTTTGTGTCTTGACCCTTAACAAGGGAAAGGAAGGAGCACATGGATCTGGTGACAACTGACAGGACAGATACCACAGTTGATAATAGCAGCGACAAATAGCTTGCCTGACAAAACAGTCCTTCTACATTCTGTCTGAATCTCGAAGGGTCTGGAATTGGACAAAAGAGTGTGAAAAAATGCCATCCTAACTTGGGACGGTTCAACCAATTTCTAAAATTGTCATAACATTCTTGACCATATCATCAAGTTTAGTGCTTTGATTGTTGACACTGTAGAAATCTACCCTGTTACTTAGCCCTATGTTGTTTTTTCCTTCTAAACCGCCATGTTTGTTTTTACTGGAACGGAGCACGCATCTCTGTGATTGGTTAATCCCCCTGTCAGTCATGCCCTCTGAAATCAGGGAGACAGGACATAGTTCCGGGCCCACTCGTCTTCGTAAAGTCGAAGCATTTGGGGCTGGCTAGGTAAATAAAATTTAGTTTAAAATTTTTTAAAGTTAATTGCTGGCAATGGTCCAAACTAATCATCATGCCTAAACTTATAAACTGCAGTATTTTCCGTTACAGTTGTGCATTCTTTAGGGGAATTTTCTGTATGGAATTACTTGAAACAGACGCACTTCGCTTATACCAGCCAGTTTCCCTTAAGAGAATTATTATTTCCACAACATGCATAACTACACACTGTATAAATACCCATTAACATACTGGACGATTAGCCCAGCGCCGCTAATTTATCCTTCCTGTAGCAACGGCCATCTTGAACTTTGATGGAGGTTTTTGTTATTGATGGAGGACTTCACGCTGTAGCACCAATGATCAAACTCAAGTAGGAACATTATTCACTTACACAAGGCTTTTTCTTTTTCCAAGAAGTACTGAGCAATTACGAAGATGCATATAAGTCTCCTGAAGAGTGCTAGTGTAAAGATTTCTGTCATGTCGGAAGTGATAATGACTTTACCTACACACGGACAGTATCTTGGCCTAGGTTTATCACAACACTACATGTAAACATTTAATTAACATTGCTAATAGGATTGATACACTGACAATTTGCTTATTAGAGTGGCTCAAGCCCAGTTGCATGGTGGGAACATAAAATACGCAATGCATGTATGAAATATCTGATACTAAACCAAGACTAAAAGTAGTGTCAAAACTCATTTGAGTAGGTATCGACAGAAATAAACCTTTTTTTGAATCTTGAGCTGTATCAGAGCAAGTATAAGACCACCTAGGCTAGGACCACTATGGAGCCTACCTGGACGACTGTCATTGTCTAAATAGTATCAGAATTGGTATTGAGTATCAAATCTATTCCTTAGTATTGAAATCGAGTTTGGAAATTTTAGTATTGTGACACAACGCTACTAGGGAATATTAACTGCTCGCTGCTTTTTGTGCGATACTGAGCATTTTTCATATTATAAATCAGTAAAAAGTCTAGGAAAAGGTCTTAATAGATCCTGTATGGCGCCAACTGCCCCAATATTTGCGCTGGATGTGTGCGTGATTATAATTGGCAAAAAATACTTACTGTCTTAATCACTAAAAATTAACAAAAATATCAGGAGCAGGCAGCTATTCTATATTTACCACTAATATAAATTGTAATTGTAATAAAAACTTTGTTGATTGCGAATTCGGCCAGTAGGGGGAGCTTTCTCAGAATTCCATCCATTTTCTTCCACTTATCCGGGGTCTAAGCAGGGACTCCCAGACTTCCCTTACCCCGGACATGTTCTCCATGTCCTCTGGTGGGACCCCAAGGCGTTCCCGGGCCAGCCGAGAGACAATGCCCCTCCAGTGGGTCCTGCCCGGTGGGACATGCCCGGTGGGACACTCAAAGTTTAAAAATATGAAAAAATTATTTGCACAAAAACTTCTAATAGCACATAATAGGTCACTTTGAGTCAACAAGATCTGTAATGAAGTAACTCTTATGTTTCCATTGACAGTATTTATACCTCTGTTACACGCGTTTGATAAATGACAATGGAGTATCCTCTGTGTACCGACATTGTGCTCTTCCAAGGTCAATACCAAAAACACAACAACAAAAAAATCCCTGTAATTTCTTTGTAGATGCTGTTTTTTTGTAACTACAGGTCTTAAAATGAACCCCGGTCCTGGCAGTAGTATGACCCTGCCCCTCCTGCTGTGATAAGTACCATTCCGACAGTCCAAAGGGGGCCAGCAGGTCGATCCCACCGAGAAGCACACCTGCCCATTACAGACTACACACTGACCCAGTTATAGTGTGGCCGGAGTATCAAGGTGCAATAAAACAGCGCAACGGTAACAAGTGGAAATTACAGGCGGTTGGATTACAGGTGGCTTTGTCCTATGTCTTGCAGTAAATAAAAGTAACTGCTTTTATTTACTGATTTTATGACTAAGGCCACTGTTTAAAGAGGGACTTAACACTAAAGAGCAACATTATTTTGGTACTAAACTGTGCTCATGGTGTTTTAATAGCATTATTTACTCCTCCTAGTTTTGGGGAGTTGGGTATATTTAGTGCAAACTAGGTAAATTTGCAGTGTTGTGTTAAAAAAAAACAGTGAGAAACAGAGTGTTGCCTCCAGTGGCCACTCAGGGCTTCCATAGTTCCCTGAATGAACAGTGCGATTGGTCTAAACAGTAACCAGAAACACCTGGCTTTAATCTGGGCAGTGTTGTGTGATGTCACCAACTACCTGAAATTGAAGGTCATTGAAGACTGCACGGATTTAAGCCAGGCGGAATTTTGACTGAAGTATTTCTGTGGGGAAAATCTTGAGTCGTAGATAAAAATCGTGGGTCGTGGGTCTCAGCGTGAGGCCGGGGACAAAGATCAAACTTCGAACCATCAACAGACACGCTGGGACTGATATCAAACATGTCTGATATTTTGGAATCTTTGTCACCAGAGTGAGCCATCCTCTCACTGCGATCAATCTTTGTGGCTTTAAACATAAGCGGTCTTCAGTAACAGCAGAAGAGCTCCTCCATGAACGGTAACAACCCTCCCCTTTTCCCTTTCATTTTTTAACTTTTACACCACTAACTGGTACAATAACTGAGATGTTACCACTTGGAGCCTGATATTCGCAGTGGAAGCCATCGTGCAGTGGTCACCATGCATCCGACTTCGACATTTTTGACCAGAATTTACCTAGTTTCCATTAAAGTTGTCAAAAATGATAAGAACAGTAGTATGTCATATGCACAGTTTAGCAGCAAAAAGTGGATTTACTCTTCAGTATTTTACAAAGATGTGAGTGTAGTCATCGGTGAATCTCCCTGTTTTCAAATGGATGTGATTGACAGATTGATTAGCCAATCAGGGACATGCATGGTCATATTTGGAAAAAAAAAATATCACAAGGGATTGAAAAACTAAACCATGTTAATCTGAGGTGAGATAAATTTGAGTTGGACCAATAAGCTCATTCTTTTCACATGCGTCACTGACAAAACAAATCTGATTGCACAATAGCGTTTGGCTGGGCTTCAAATGCAACAGAGGGCGTGGGGACCAGCCTGATATCAATCTGTATAAAAAATACCGAGAGATATCAGTCTGGATTTGCCAAGAAATGGATTTAGTGTTTAGTTCCACTTTAATCCTCCAAACAATGCCCAGTTTAGCAGCTCTAATTGAAATGAGATTGTGGGAGGAGTTTAAAATATTTTATTCACTTTTGCTATTAAACTTTGTAAACTTGATCCATGTTTCTTTTCCTTATTCGTCACACCTTCCTGCTCTCTACATCCTCTGACTATTCCTTCTCATAATACCCCAGTGCACACATGCCACTTTACTCTTACTGTTAACTATAACTATATATTTTTCATGGTCCATATGGATAACACTGACTGTACAAACACTGGCACCACACTTACAACGTCAGCGCTACTAATCACACATTTTTTGGTATTTGTCATTGCATGTCAAGCCATAGACTGTATAAAGAAGTGGACTAAGTGAGTGTGACGCCGCTCGTAGCGTTTGGCTCCAGTCAAACGAAGCTCATCGAGGCTAGCGGTTATAGAGAATTGAAGGTTGAAGGTAACGCCCCCTTCACGCCCACACGGCTGGTTTAGCAGGGAGCGGGCGCTTAGCAAGGCTGTCAATCAAACCTGTTGCTAACGAGAGCGACCTCAGGGAAAGAAGGCACCTGATTTGTCGGTTATTAATGTTCACAGCTTGATTTATGGACAAAATAGCGTTATAAAAACACTAGGATCATGTAGAGCGGGTTAATATAAACATTTTAAGACCAAAATGTCGAGGCTCACTGCAGCAGTAACTAATAGAGTGGTGACAATTTTTTAATGTAAAGTGAATTGGAGCCGATGGAGACAGAAGCGCGCCCGTGCTCACTTCCTATTTGGGCGTCTAGGAGGTTAGCTATGTCCATTTATATATACAGTCTATGATTAGGGCTGGGAAATATGGCAAAAAAACGAATAAGACTGTAATTCAGGTAAGAGTTTGATTTGCCACAGGACCCGGAGCCAGAGCATGGAAAGGCCACCCAGATGGAGGGAGCGAACCATGCTAAAGGACGCTAGAGAGTACTGTATACGCCCTTGGATCACTATGGAAGGCAATGCAAACCAAGTTTATTTATATAGCACAATTCGTCCATTCATCCATCCATCTATTCTGCTTATCCGAGGCCGGGTCGCGGGGGCAGCGGTCTAAGCAGGGACTCCCAGACTTCCCTCACCCCAGACACATCCTCCAGCTCCTTCACTGACACCCCAAGGCGTTCCCAGGCCAGCCGAGAGACATAGTCCCTCCAGCGTGTCATGGGTCTTCCCCGGGGCCTCCTCTTGGTCGAACATGCACAATTCATACGCAATGTAAATCAAAGTGCTATACAGAATAAGAAAGACATTAAAATCACAAATAAAAACATGAATAAAAACAATATGGACTGATGGATTACATAGATGTCTTATTTTCATCGTGGTATCGGAATCTGTATCAAAATCAAGAACTTTTATTCTCCCCAAATACAACATATATAAAAATTTCATGCTGTGCCACCCTCAGACTGTCATTTACCACTTTACACAACAATCCCGTACGTTTAGAGCCAGCATCAGATTGTGCCGAACCAGGCCAAACGGCTGACATTTGCACATAACCGTGTTTTGTGATAACACCGCGCATGCTTGCTACAGGATCTTATCGGCCAAAAGTAACCAGGGGTGATATGATTCGTATGTAAAAATCTTATTACTTCTGCTATCTCGTAACACTCCTCTCCAGCCACCCCCGGGCCCCGTGTGCAGAATGGGCAGGTCAACACAGATCGTCTTTATAAGGGCCGCGGATAGTAAAAATGTGATTGGGTGGCACTGGCAGACATTTGGCATTTACATTTATGGCAGGGCTGGGTTAATTAAACTGGTCCCATTCAGAGTCCTGATTAAACAGTGGTAAATAAAGACGCAGCAGACAGGACAGTGGGGCTATAAAGAGAGAAAGGGAGACTGTTTGTGGCGAAGGTTTGGACAGTGCTTTGGCTCCTCTATAAATGTAGCTATATTACAAATGCAACATAACAGTCACTGGTTGAAGTGTTGTGGAGCAAAAGGAGGCATTTATGAAGACTGATGGTGGAATCTATAGCCAGTTCTTCATGCTTTCAAACTCAGTGGAATCCTCACCAGTCTCATCGCCATAAACAAGCATAAAAACTTATTTTAAAAGGTTAGAAACTTGTTGGCGTATCCCTTATGGTGCATTCTATAGCGTCAACTGGCCAAGAAGGTAATGCAATCTTATGCCATTAAAGCAAATAACAGCCTATTGTACAATAAAGTAGGCTCTAAGTGATACATAATGAGGGGAAAACTGGTGAAAATGACAGTAAAATAATATATTGCTTTCAGCAGATCTGGGATTATCAAAATGAGCCCACACAGAAGAATAGGCCAATCTTCTTCTTTTTCTCTGTGGTTCCATTGGTGATGAACAGAGACACATCGACAAACTTGAGCCTCGCGCCTTGTCCTACACGAGCTGCTTCAGCGCTCCCGACACGAGCCACACCAAATGACACTGGAGATGTATTGTCACGTGACTTTTCTTAAAGTGACACACACGGTGACACAACTCGACACGTGTCGACTCGTTTGTCCCATCACTACCCCCCACTCCCACTGCGTGCTGCGGTTTGTGGCGTCTGGCTTGTCTGATCCATTGAGCGACTCCAACACGAGTTCTGGCTTCCATTTCAGTGTTTAAACTTCCATGAGTTGGCGGTGAGTTTTGCCATCAAATTATTTAAACATCAGGAAGAGAAACAGTGGCACTTTCTTTCAGTTTGTGGTCTCTAGTTGTGTTTTAAGACAAAATGTCACTCTCAAGTGGAAACAAATTGGCAATTTAGCCTTTGTTACTCATTTTTACTAACATTGTTTTATGTTGCAGGCCCAATACAAGCCAAATATTGCGTCTACTTTAAAGGGTTTACTTTAATTCAGCAGCTGAAAATGCTGCCAAGCAACTTTGTGTTTATGTAATTATGAAATGGTTTGTAAATAGCTTGCACTATTGCGATGCAAATGACACGGTGGCTTTTACCACTGTTTTGATTTAATGTTGTGCAAATAATTTGTTTATACAAAAGTATTTGCACATCGTGAATTGTTATATGAATTATATTGTTGTCAGTACCTAGAACATTTCTGTGAGGTAAATGTGATATATTGAGATGTTGATACTAATATGCATTTTGTTTGAGCTCATTTACAGGTCAGGTTTTCATGTTGGACTGATTCTTCATGTGAAGATGGCTGGTAGGATCTTCGTTTTTTCTGTACCCAAATGTAGTTCTAACTAAACCAGTTCTTTATTGTCAGACTGTGTTGAAGCTCAGAATACAGTCTAACTTGAGTAACAGAGCTTCACACAGAGCAGAGCCTACAGTTAGCAACCCTCCTCCAGGGAATGTTGATGATGATGATGATGAGCTGTAAAGTCTCAACTGGAAGGTGTCTAACATAACAAGGCCCATGAACACTCAAGAAGAAAAACACCTCACATAGTTTGTTAATCGGACCCTGCTTTGGCTCTTCATATTTAGTGGACGATTTTATGAGGTTATTATGAAGATCATAATATCAGACAACAACAAGGCCTTTTACAAAGCACTGGAGAGTAAAAAACAAAGTCATTAGTTCAACAATTAGATGGCTTGTCTCATTCCCTCTGAGAAACATTCAACGCCCGGGCTCCAGCCAAGTCGTGCAGAAGCAATAATGGCCCCAAATATGTGGCGTCTCGCTGGACTGCATTTTCAAGAGCTTTTCTAAATATTTCCCGCTTAATCCTCTTATAACTGCCTGTAGGCTATAAGAGCAGGTAAACAGCCCCCCCCACTCACCACCGGTGTGCAAACGACTTTAAATAGCACTGATAATGACTCAAACTGACAATGTTAAGGAGTTACATAAACAATTTCAATAGTTTTCTTTCATGACTAATTCCTGGAGCTCTTTTGAGTTCTTTTCCTCATCTGAACTGGAATACTAGGGCTCAGGGCCAAGTGTACCCATTAATTAAAAATGCATTACGTTTTTTTTTTGTGTATGGCACTCCTGGGTAGACTCCAAAATATGTTCCAGAGAATGGATTGTGCAAAAAGTACCCATGATTTTGTGGGTGAATAAATAAGATGTGACTTGTCCATATGTTAAAAATGAATTACAGAAATGACAGAAATGTGCACGTTTGACTTTCTAAACAATTCGAGGTCAGGGGTTTAACAACTTCTGTGACTAAGGAGCCCCTGTTTAAAGATAAAAATACAAAATTGTAATCCATAACATGCCTTAAAGCGTATATGAATTACTACCATCTTTAAAGGGGGGTATAACGCAAGATTTCTTTTTAGCTTTCTACCATGTTATAGTGGTTTTACATTTCATCCCGGCATGTTTGAGTAATCTCGCAAACTGTCCCGGTCACTATTCATATATACAAACTTAATACGCTTTATACAACTTCACAAACCTGATGTGATGTGCAGTAATGTAAATAGTGATCTGATTGTGTTGTGATAGCGCTCTGAAGGGGAAGTGACACAGGGAGGCGGGACTCAGAGCTTCAAAAATGAAACTGAAACTATTTAAACATTACAATATGCAGTTTTTTTTTGGCAAATATAGCAATGCAAAAATAATGAAAAGTAAGCGTGGTGATGTGTTAACACTTAATAACACGCTCTTTCATGAAAAAACTGCATTTAATTCTACTTTTGGTCATAATTCAGGCCGTGGTCAGATACTTTGGGACGTGAAACAGCTGTAGGTTTCTCTAAAAAACAGTTATGACGCTACTAAATATCCACTATATAATTCATTTTAAATAGTAAACTGTGCCATTTTTTCTCCATGCCAAAATCTAAGCTGGTTTATTGGTATTATAGGCTTCTTTTGGACAAATACCCAAAATTATATCAAGTCATTTTGTCAGTTTGCTTGTTTGACTAAATACAATGCCACCAGTTCTGTATTATATTACACTTCTTCTTCTAAATTTCTACTTCTTTTTGGAGTAAGAAAGGTGTTTCATTTTCAGCAAAATAGTTAAGAGTGACTAACTGAAAAACTATTAGCTAATAACGACTGCGATGTTATTTCAGAGGGACTTGTTTGCAGTACAAAGTCAACTATTCATGGTCAGAATGTGTTAAAATAAAGCCCGGGTTAAAGTCAAACTTGAGCAATAGAGCTTCAGACAGAGCAGTGCCTACAGTTAGCAACACCTGCCCAGGGGAATATTGACATCAGCTGTAACATTAAAGCGAAACTGACAAAAATAACCTGAACACAAGTATTTTAGCATACGCCGCCGGAGCCCTACCGTAGCAACGATATCGTTTGTATGAACGGGAAACAAACATGGCCGTTCAAATATTTCCCATGAGCTCATTATTTAGAAAAAGCTATAAACACTCGTGCCGCCATCTCCTACCACAGCGCACAACACAACAAAACCCAAACAACTCGCCGACGCTCTGGAGTCAAACCTTCCACTCTCATTTACTCTGTTCATTGTTTGATTTTTTTTCTTTTTTTTTTTTTTTCTTCACTCTAAACAACAAGCTGCAAACACTGTCACTGGACCATCACTGACTGGGCTCAAATGACTTCTGAAATTGCTTTGTTTCCCCCTCCTCTGCGCCGCTCGTGTCGCAGATGTTGTTTGGGGCGAGTTGCGCCGAGCGTGCCAAAAACCGCCGGCGTGACGTACCATTAGCCATCGAGCTGACGGGGCCGCACCGCTCGCGCTCCATACTTCTATTATGTATGCGTTTTGCGAGGGCGGGCGGGACGGGCGGAGGAGCGGGATGGGTACGGGAGGGAGGGTAGACAAAGGGGACCACTGTGCAGAGTTTGGCCCGGGTGAAGCAGGATGTGATGAGGCAGTGAGTCAACTGATTTGAAGTACTTTTAGAAGATTGCGAGAGATTGTGAGTAATACTTAGACTTCATTTGATCGTATTGAAGATGGAAAATTCAAAACAGACAAGGGTTTTATTCTGTGACATTTAAAAAAGCTGAAACGTAGGAAAGGGAGATAGACAAGGGGAACGGTATTAGGCCCGGGTGATGCGGGATGTGATGACTCAACTGATTTGAACTATTTTTAGAAGATTACTCATGTCTGATTGTATTGCAAAAACAAAAAAAACAACAAAAAAAAACTTGCAAGAGAAAAAAAAACAACAAAAAACAGGTTATTTTGTGACATTTATGGACTTGGGACAATTTACAGGTTTTTTCCGAATTCAGAATAAAAAAAAACAAAAAAAACAATCATATATATATATTTTTTTACTTATCATGAACAAAAAATTAGCTACTCATTCACAAATGTTGGGTAAAGAAATAATACCTCCTCCATGACGTCACTAAATGCAATTAAGGATTTATGAACTGTAAAGGTGCACTATGTAACTTTTCTGATGGAGGCTCTATGGAGATATTACAATTTTTCGCAGACAATATGGTGTTAAACTTGTCTGTCTTGCATTTATGGCGCTACAATTCTTGCCATTGCTTAAAAGTATCTTGAGAAACACGTTTCACAAATAAGTTTAACGTCATACTGTGGAAAATTCCGAGCAAAGCAATAGCCCGAAGGCTACTTTACATCTGTAGTCCCTGGCAGGTTAGAAAGATAGAAACAACAAGAAACTACAAGTTCATACAATAGACATAAGAACAGATTGTCAACATTTTAGAACATAACCCCCACGATAAACGAGGGACCACTGTAAACATTTATAAACACTTTGTAGATATTCTTTTCATTATAAAGCGTTTCATCTGGACAGTGGCTCAGTGTTTACAGCTTTGACCCCCAACCCAAAGGTTGGAGGATCAAGTCCCGCTCGGACCAGTTCTGTTCTGTTGTGTCCTTAGGCAAGACACTTCACCCACATTGCCTAGTATGAAAGTGGTATGTGTGTGTGTGAATGATTGGTGGTGGTCGAAGCCGCAGATTGGCAGCTTTGCTTCTGTCAGTCTGCCCCAGGGCATCTGTGGCTGCAGTAGTAGTTTACCCTCACATGTGTGGAAGTGAATGAATAATGACTATAGTGTATCACTCTGAGAGGCTTTGACAAGCCTGTAAAGCGCATTACAAGTGTAAGGCATTATTATTATCTATGTTATGCAGAACTTTGCAGTGGCCAGTGGATGCCATTCATTATCTTTCTTTTCACCAAGTTACTTTGAGGTCAACCCCAGATTAACTAACTTGATGAATCCTCGCTGCCACCCCGCATTACCCCTCACTGTCCTCTCCAAGACCAGTTACCGAGCAACCCATAGCTTTCAATTACACCTGCAACTTTTTCTTTTTAATTAAACATTCAGACGGATTAATTACCCGACAACTTGAAACGATAGAAAAAAATAGCCGTGTCCGGCATCATCAGTATAACGATTCTGGCCAGGTCTCGTCTTTGGAACTCCCCTCGGACTTCCGGAGTAGTGGACGGTGGTTGCTGTTCAATAAGCAATCTTGCAGGGGAGGCGGAGTGGCACTTTGTTTCTGTTTGTACGACAGGTTCGATTCTTTGAGAGACACACGGTTCGCAAAGTCAGACAACGAGGGCCGCGGGCTGGGTAAAAACTAATTACGGAGGTGTTAAAAGGCGAGTTCAATGAGGTATGGGGAGAGAAAGACTGCAAGGGTTTTTTTTTTCTTTCGTTTTTTTCAGACCCTCTTGAACCGAAGCACCGAGGGACTAAACAATGCTTTTATACACTTACTTCCACGTAATTAACTGTACGTTCTGTTTACTGCATTGAGATGTGGAGAGGGAATGATTGCGTTTGACTCAAGCAGGTTGGCAGTAATGGATGACGATGGAAGTCAAATGTCCATATCCAGTGAGACATCAGCGAAATGTTATATATCTTAAAGATGCACTGTGTAATTTTTTATTTGAAGGTTGCGCGACTTGCTTGTCTTCATGGAGATGTTGTTGCCTTCCCTGGAATTCTACACAGTATGGCATGATTCACTGATTCATCTGCATTTATTTCATTTTGGGTGTTTTATTGCACCGTTACTTGAAGAGGTGTCGCCTGTTCAGAGATTTGACCTGTAACCTGGGCTGGTGTTGTCTCCTGGAGTTTTTCGTGGAGATAAGTTGGAACATTCAAGACACAGCAATAACATCTTCAACAAGGCAAGCAGGTGGCTAATTTCACTTCATATTATAATGTATATAGCCCGTGGAGCAAAATCAAGCTCTACTTTCAGATGATATTTGGTGCTTTGTAGTTGTAGAAGTGAAAACAATTTCAGGAGACTTCATCGTGAAGCTCATTGAGAAAAGGCTAAGGGTTTGCTGTCAACAACGCAAAGGATGCCAGCTTTGAGCATGAAGCTGAGTTCTTTAGCTTTTTTTATTCACTACATACTACTTTCTGTTTGTATAGCAAAAGACGAAATCAAATCTGTCAACTGGACAAATCATTGTAGGACTGAAGACGTTTCGCTGCTCATCCAAGCCAATTCTTCGGTTCTGATCAGATGGCTGGTGGCCACTGCTTTATATCTATCTGAAGGGAGGAGCTTCTGTTTGTATCTAAAATGTTGTGAATGAAAAACACTTTGGAAAGACAGGGTGAGTCCAAAATTTGACAGGTAGTGTAGTGTAAATCCATGGGCAACAATTGGTCCTCTGCATTTGACCCATGCTTCAATGTCGCTCAAACAACCCGTCAGGAGAAGTGGAAGACGCCAGTGTAGCACCAACAAACCCTTCTCCAGAACTTAAGCATGGATCACGGTCAGAAGTACCAACTTTTCAGGCTGAAGAGGAAACGGTGCACCCATAGTTTGCATACCCAGAACATGCAAACTCTACATCTGGACCAGGATTTGAACTTGGGATCTTCTGGCTGTAAGGAACACCAACACACTTCTAGCTTTCTAAAATTATCATTGTTTTTGCATTTTCAAAGACATACATTAACATACAATGCAAATTCCTTCAGATCCTCGTACCCATTGACGTGCTTTGACCCCATCGCTGACAGAGACTGATTCCGTTGTCAGGGAAAGCGCTGCTCTCTGCCATTCTCCGGTGTCAGTCTGGGACCAAAGTGGACAGATATCACTCACTTTGGAGCTGATGATGATTGTGATAGAGCACGCCTATATCTGGAGCGCACCGCAGGGCTTTTAAAAGGAGAGGGAACAGCGGATATGTGCGGATCGAATGAAGGCATTAGTGACACAAACATGTTATGAGAGATGCGCGACATCTGGTGAAAGGGATCTCATCCACTTTGACTTACGTCGCAGTCTTCTTGTCCCGGTAATCTTGGCTTAAGCTCACATATACCCCTGCCCATAATGGACCTCAAAGTTTTTAATGTGTCTGATGCTTTAAAGTGATATCCTTTATGGAAAAGCATTCAAAAAGTCAACGTCGATTCTTTGCTTTAACAGTTACTATTATTTCAGGTCATATTTGTCCCTCTCCAGCTTCTGTAGAGAACTAGGCTCTCACATGGCAGGTTCCAAACTATTTAAAGGTCCTATATTACACAAAATTGAGTCTTTAAACCATGTTATAATGTTGTAACCTCCACAAAAACATATCTGGCCTACATTTCTAAAGCTCGAAATGCTCTGTTCCACCTTGTGATGTCATGGAATGGCAGTTTTTAAGCTAACGACTACATTTTACCCTTTGCTTAGTAAAGACGGGCAATTCCAAGACTGAAATAATCCAACTTATAGTGAAGGTGCATGGAGTTGTCATGCGGTAATACGCTTCCTGCATTACCACATGACGACTGAAATAATCAAACTTATAGTGAAGGTGCATGGAGTTGTCATGCGGTAATACACTTCCTGTATTACCACATGACATCACGAGGTGGAACAGAGCGTTTTCGGTTTCAACTCAGTCTAAATATGCAGGGTTTGTGGGTTAAATGGTGTGGAAATGAAGCAAAACACAACTCCAACAACTGTTTGTGATGAGGAAACAACATTAGAACATAGATTAGAAAATAGCGTAATATGGGCCCTTTAAACACAGTGTAAATGAGCAGGATTGAGCCGCTCCCGTTGGTGAGGAGCCCTGTTGCTTTGGTTTTATTGACTGCAGATGGACAATGTTTCTATTATGTGCAGAGGCGGTGTATCCCGGGCTGACGCTGGCTGCCCTGAGAGGTGACCGGACTACTGCAGTCTGGTGCGGGGCCTCAGCGTTTTGCCTGCTAATAAAGGGGCAACATGCTGTCTGCATTATTCAAGTCATTGTGTTACTTTTGCATCATGTCTAATTGTAATCTGTTATTCTAGATTTATTGGATAGCCACTGCTGTTTTATTTTTGTTCAACATTACTTTATTTTAGTTGCGTCAAACTTCAGCTGCTAGCTACAGAGCGCCCTTCTGTGCTATACTTAAATTCAGCTAGATTATTTTGTTTTGTCTCTATATTTTGGCCTCCATTTTAATGAGGATTTTTAAAGTTCCCTTATTGTAAAAATAAATTAACTTTATTTTGACTCTCCCTTTCCACCACCTGCATTCTTACCTGTGCGCTAATAAAGGATAAAAGTACATTTTGTGGGTTGGTTACTGTAATAGTCCGGATAGCAACCTTAGGGGTTTCAACAAAGAACAGAGCAGAACTGAGACAATTTGTCCAGTGCAGACCCACGTGCATTTATTACCAACAAAACAAATATAACATGGACAAATTTAAAATTAGAAAGACAGTAACATCCTGTACACACAGCACCTCCCCCGAGCAGACTGAGGTGGGCTCCTTTTATAGAACACCTCCCTTAATTGGACAAACCCCCACACTCCAGCACAGGTAAGTCCCAGCAACTATAACGATATATATATTTTTAAAGTAAGCAGAAACAGTCTTAAGCTTTATTCAATCAATTCAGTTACAAAAATAGAGCTCTACATTAATTTAGCAGTGTGAGATACAAGCAGCAAAACTATTTAGACACCTCCTCCTCCTCACGCCTCGCTCAGACTGCACCCAGTCCATCTGCGACTCCTGTATCGGACCGGTTTAATTGCAGTGTGACGCTCACATGAGAACTCTGCTGTGCTGTTGTGGTCACCGCCTTTGAAGCTGCACGCACGAGACCACATGACACACCACACACACCTCCACCGGCACCACCGGACTGCAGGGCGTGCCATCTGAGCTCCTCTCGTATTTTGTAGTATACAGAGTACTTGCGGCCCCCTGACCAGAGCTGCACCATGTGGAGTCTGAGCCCAGGGTCAGCACACAGCTCTCCTGCCTGGAACCTTCTCAAGGCTCCCTGGGGACTCTTTTGGCCGGAACACCTAAGATGGCAGACAAGAGGTAAGTACAAATTCAAACAAGTCAATAACATGCAATTACCAGTGCACTAATATCATTTCTTTTGTTACAGGCCACTTTAACCGCAAGCCACTATTTAAATTAATAAAAAAAAAAATATTATAATCATTTTAATAAGCATTTTAAAATTCTTATAATTTATCTATTTTTTCCTATAATAATTTTATTTTATATGTATGTTTGTCATTTTTTCTCTTTTCTTTAAGTTTAGGCCTATGTGCTGGACCAGCTACATTACAGTTACACTACTACACTGCTAATTTCAGCTAACTTTGACAACTACCACCTTAAAAACCTGATTTTTACTGTCTTAAAAACACTGAAAATAACATTCATTTTATATGTTTAGCAGGGGTCCAGTGTTTAAAAGCACTTCTCAGTTTTCAGAGACCAGAGAGGAGTTTCGATAAGACTAACAACAACTGCAACTATCATCCTAATGCGCACTGCGGATTTATTTTCAAACCAAGAGCTGTTAACACAATATATCTACACTGGGCCAAGACAAATTTTGCTCCAATTTTTGTCCACAGTAAAGATCATTATTTAACTGCACAGACATAATGGTTAGTTTGAAGGACTTTAGACCAAATATGGGAAACTTGTGGAGACAATACCAAACAAATAATGATAAGGTTCAACATTTGTGGATCTGAAATCATAAAGTATATATTTAGTTGGTGGTATCTCTTTAAAAAACATACCTGGAGCTATGTTTTCTTCCATTCACACATGTTTAAGTAATCCTAGTTTGTTAGTCTGTCTACATCTCAAAAGTCAAAATGCTCTGTTCCAACTTGTGATGTCATGAAGTGGTAGTTTTCAAGTTAACAGCTACTTTTAACCATTTGTTCAGTAGAGATTGGGAGCTAAACTCATCCCAATTATTGTAGAGAAGGTGCATGGAGTTTAAAAAAAACACAATGGAGCACTTCCTGTACAACCACATGACATCACAAGGTGGAACAGAGTGTTTTCTGTTGGAGAGAAGCCTAAATACGCAGCGTTTGTGTGTTAAACATGTGTGAATGAAACAAAACTCAACTCCAGGTGTGTTTTTGATGAGGAAAAACAACATTATAAAGTACGTAGATCAGAAAATAGTGTAATCTGGGCTGTTTAAGCAAGGTCAGCCAAAATAAAATCCCATGAAAACAATATTTTGACATATGCTCCCTGTTATGGTGCACTGGATTATCCTTTTATTACTCTATACTCTTCTCAGCCGGTTGCCAGGATTTGACTGTTTGGTGCAGTATCCCCCCGGGTCTCTCCCCTGCATGCCACTTACGGATTTGGAGTGACTGTATCAAATCTGTGAATAGGACAGGATAAAAAGATTAAGGCTTTTTAACCCCCCTTGAAACCCGCCGACCTTTTTTTTTTTTTTTTTTTTTTTTTTTTTTTTTTGCACCAGCGCAGTCGAGGAATTAACGCCGCGCTCTTCCAATTGATGGTGCTGTGATGGGACTTGGCAGCGCACCCGAGTGCTCTGATGGCTCCAACCAGGACCCCCATAGTGTCAGTAATGGTTGAATAGGAAGAAGGAGAGGACGGGGAGGGAAACGGGGGGAGTCTGAAAAGATACACTGGTCAGCTTGACTTCTCCACAACATTAAACGAGAAGAGTGCAGACTAAAAAACTTTCAGTCATATGCACAGCTAAACAGAGCCTGGATTTAAACATTGTCAAAGTAGAGGCCTGTCTCACATCTTCAGGGAGACTGTTCCAGGTTTTCGCTGCATAAAACTGAAACTCTGATTCTCCATGTTTAGTCCTGACTCCGGGCACCAGCAGGAGGCCGGTCCCTGAAGTCCTCAGAGTGTGACATGGTTCATATGGCACTAACATGTCAGAGATGTACTTTGGTGCTGGTCCATGGAGAGACTTGTTCACAACCAGAGTAGCTTTAAAGTCTATTCTCTGAGCCACAGGAGCCAGTGCAGAGACCTGAGCACAGAAGTACTTCCTGGTTCGAGCAGCAGTGTTCTGGATGTACTGCAACTGTCTTAACGCTCGTTTGGAGAGGCCAGTGAGCAGGCCGTTACAGTAGTCTAACCTACTGGAGACAAATGCATGGATAAATCTCTCCAAGTCCAGTTCTGACAGTATACTTTTACGTTTGTAGTAGTCAGAGTAGTAGCTGTTACTAAGAAGTCTGTAGTAGCACCAGCAGTAAATACCACTTGAAGTAATGTTACCACTTTTAGAACTGCTGTAAGTGTCGTCCAGCTTGACTTCTCCCATTAAAAATAAATGGAAAGTAGTTTAACAATTTTAGTTCTAATACATACTCAGTGCACTCGTTTTACTTTAGTTTCAGAAAGATAAATGCATTGCAGAACAGAAAGAATTCAACATTTTTACTGGTTCTACTGGTGTAAGAAGTTATATAAGTCATTTTTGATGGTGTATTTAAGGATGGCGAATGCGTGTAGGGATCCCAATAACGATTTAATGGTTAAACTACTCACATAATTATAAAAGTTTAAAAAATTCTGATTAGTTTGTTTCGTAACTTATTGCATTAGTCAAAACGGTGCATAAAAAAGGAATGGAATCACTTTTCGTCTAAAATCTCACATAACTGTAAGCAGTTTTCTGTGCAAATCCCGTACTTTATTTCAAAAAAGTTTGCTCTACCGAACAGCCAGCACTTTACTTTACCAAAGAATATTTAGTCAACCTAGAAGAGAAGAGGAGAAAGAAGGAACGGGGGGGGTTTGTAAGGCTCCATTGGTCAACCAGCACCACCCCGCCGCTCACTCTAACCACTGTCCCTCTTGCTCGTTTCTTCCCCGCTCTCCTAGCATCCCCCGCAGTGCCAGAGGGCTGTCTATATAGGGCCAGATGCATTCAATCCACTCCCGATCCCCGTGGGTTTTTTAGTTCGGGAGCCGTGCACATTTTGTCCCGAACACTCTTGACCACCTCTCCTAACCCCTTGTATTGCTCTTTGGCTTTCCTCCTCACATTTTTTTTGAGAAGCAGCCAAAAAAAAGAAGCACTCGGATAAATCCCACAGACACGCTACGGAATAAACAAAAAGGATGAGACGGGGATGTGGCCATTTGAAAGCCGTATAACTTTGGGGAGAATAGGGGGGAGAAGTAGGAGAGGTAATAGCGATAGTGATGGTGTTCTGTGTTGGATGTGTCCTTAACAAGCCGCATTTGTATGTTGTTAAAGAAATTAAAGCGAAGAGTTGAAGTAGCAGCAGTATCGGTAGACGTTTTTGTAGTTGTAGTGGTAGTAGTAGTTGTAGTAAGGGTATAAGCTGTAGTAGTAAGAGCAGCAGTAGCAGTGGTGGTACTAGTGTGTTAAATATATCCCTGACTAACAAATACATGATAGTAGGTAGTAGTATATCATCAATAAAGTCATAAGTAGTTGTAGAAGCCGCAGTAGTAGTAGTAGTAGTTGCAGGGGCTGAGGTAGCAGCAGTAGTAGTAGTAGTAGTTGCAGGGACAGAGGTAGCAGCAGCAGTAGTAGTAGCAGTAACAGTAGTGGCAGCAGTAGCAGTAGTAGTTGCATGGGCAGAAGTAGCAGCAGTGGTAGTAGTAACAGTAACAGTAGTAGTAGCAGCAGCAGTAGTAGTAGTCGCAGAAAGTGGTACTAGTGACGGTACTAGTGTGTAAAATATATCCTTGACTACCAAATAAATGATAGTAAGCTATATTTTTTTATTTTGTGATTAAACGGAGTATAGCAAAAAAGTAGAAGAAGAAGCATTAATGTTGAAGTATTAGCAGTAGTAGTATTAGCAGTAGTAGTACCATAACATCAAAAAAGTACTATAGTTGTAGTAGCACTAGTAGTAGTAGTAGTAGTAGTAGTAGTAGTAGTAGTAGTAGTAGTAGTAGTACCAGCAGGAGCAGAAGTAGCCTCAGCAGTAGTAGTAGCAGGACCATAAGTAGCAGCAGCAGTAGTTGTAGCAGTAGTAGTAGTAGCAGCAGTTGTAGAAGTAGCAGCAGAAAGCTACATACTGTATATATTTTTTATCTTGTTATTGAACAAACTATAGCAAAGAAGTACAAGATGCAGTAGCAATGTTAAAGGTAGTAGTATTAGCAGTAGTAGTATCATATCATCAAAAAAGTCCCGTAGTTGTAGAAGCCGTAGTAATAGTAGTAGTAGTAGCAGGAGCAGAAGTAGCAGCAGCAGTAATGGTAGCAGCAATTATAGTAGTGGCAGCAGTCGTGGCCGTAGCAGTAGCTGTAGTAGCTGTAGTAGTAGCTGTGGTAATAGCTGTTGTATTTGTAGTAGTAGGGGCCACATGGGGCCTCATCCAGAACAAGACAAAGGACAGACAGAGATGGAGATACTTTGTTGTAAGTAACTAAGTGTTTGTGGTTCATAATGACGAGTACGAGTATCTGTAGTAGAGATATTAGTACCAGCATCTGTAGTAGTAAGCTGGATAATGAAAGTAGAGCAAGAATTACACTTTTTCCCTTTTCCTTCATTCATAACAGCAGCACACCCAGCTCTCCTAATGAGGCGTGATCATTGTGTTAAACAGATAATTAAAAGCAGATATTAAAACCCGCAACTCATAATCCCTCTTGGCTGGAGAAAATAACACAAGTGTTGGCTCTTAGGAAGCGACACAGTCAGGATAAAAGGAAACAAGTAGGACTAAACTCCGTCTCATATTACGTTTTGAACAAAGGTGGGGTGGTCATACAGTGGATTTACATTGTGCATGAATTAGTATCTTAGGAACAGGTACCATTTTTGAAATTATGGTAATCAATTTTGAATTTTTTTTGCCATCCAATCAAGCAAGGAAGTAAGACGTAAGACTAAATGAGATTGAGATGCATGGTATTTGTTCCACAGTAAGGTATTATCTATTACATTTATTCAGTTTTTTTTTAAATATGCCTTTGGACATGCCTGAGCATGCTTGCCTCTCCACAGATCTGTCATGTAACGTGGTTTGCTGGTGTCCCATGCTTCTCTTCACTAAAGCCTATATTACACTATTTTCCAATCTATGTTATAATGTTGTTTTCCTCATTACAAACACACAAACGCTGCATATTTAGGCTTCTCTCCAACAGAAAACACTCTGTTCCACCTTGTGATGTCATGTGGTAATACAGGAAGTGCTCCACTGTGTGTTAATACACTATACACTTTCACCAGAATCATTTGGATCATTTCAGCTGTGGAATTGCCCATCTCTACTGAATTAAAGGTAAAAAAAAGTAGCTGTTAACTACCACTTCATGACATCACGAGGTGGAACAGAGCATTTTGAGCTTTGGAGATGTGCACAATCAACTTTTTTGAGCTTTCTTTCTACCATGTTGCAACATTACTTCATCAAAAACATGCCTGAAGTGCTTTTCTGAGTCAGAGTGTCTCACTGGCCCTCCTTTCTCTGAGGTGTGTGAGACCGCAAGTTTATGTAACCAGGAAGTTGTCTGCAGTCCTTCCTATGCTCCCACCCCTCACCCCTTAGACCTCCTGTTGCAGAACAGCCTCAAAAACAAAACTGAAACTAAGTAAACTAATACACTGCCTGGCCAAAAAAAAAAAAAGTCACCACCAAAAAAAATGCTCCTGAACCACTCTTTCACAATCTGAGCCCGATGAATCCAGGCCCATGCATAGGGAAGAAAAAAATCCATTGATGGAATAATCTGGTCATTCAGTATTTTCAGGTAGTCAGCTGACCTCATTCTTTGAGGTAGGCTCGTACGTATTTGCTTAGTTAAATCCAGGTGGTGACTTTTTTTTTTTGGCCAGGCAGTGTACATTGTTCTCAGCAAATATAGCATTTTCAAACCAGTGAAAGGCGATCTAAATACGTTATGTGTTAAGTGCAGTATTCCCTTGTTGAAATAGACTTAGGCTTAATGACGCTTTCCAGGCATTTAACAATATCACCATGGGAACAAGAAAAGTTACTAGAAATTACACCTTAAACCTTGGGCACAACGAAAGAACAGAACACAATCATAAACCTGCAGGATGGATTATGTTATGTTATCGCTATATATGTATTCATTAATTTTCAATATCCCAGACATAACCTTTTGACTCCAGTATGAACTAAAAAAAAAAAAAATATTCAATTTCAATTTTCACAAAGTGGGCCAACCAATACTCTTCCCCACCGCATCCATCAGCTGCTAATTGCGGCATTAGCCATAAACGCCAACTTTAGCCCTTCCACTTCCAATGGGGGCAGAGCGATGGCGGTCACGTCCAAGGTGTGAGCGAGTATCCACGGAAACCGGCAGACGAATGGACACGCTCCGAAGACATATGGCATCTGTCAGCATTGTACATATTTGAACAGGGGTGCTCTAATTTGGACAAAATGAGAATGAGAGTCTTCAATCCATCCCATCTAGCCGGGGATGACTTTCACGGAACAGCTGGTGGGCCATTACGGAGAGCAGGCTAATGATCAGCAATGCAAAATTGATGAGTCATTGATCTCAGACAGCTATGGGATTTTAAGGCGTACTTCTTCAATATAAAAGATTCAAACAATGGTAAAATCTCAAATGGGAGGACTTTTGGATAGTTTTTTTATTTAATCTCTAGTTTAGTCTCTGATTTAGTCCCGGTTAAGCTCCTGGTTTATTCCCAGTTAGTCACAAGTGTGTATTTTAAAAACACAGAGGAGCACTAATTGAGATTGCCACCTGCGACGGCAAGAATACTCAAATTCGGGTGGATGAGGCAAAGTCATAAGCTGTATATAAATGGACATAGCTAACCTCCTAGCTGGTGTATTGCAAATAGGAAGTAATCATGGTAGTAATCATCTTCTGTCTTCATCGACTCTGGCTTCAATTCTCTTTATACGTAGAAACTGTGGCCTCTCTCTCCTTAACCGGCGCTGTCAGGCTTGTCATTTTGGTTTTATAATGTTTGGATTAACCCTATAGAGCGAGGGTGTGGACTTTCCATTACCGTAACTCCGCAACCAATTGTGCTTCATGTAAATTCAAATCTCAAAGCAGAGGCGTGGGGCTCTTTAAATATGTTACTGTCATTACGGTAATGTAATTATGTTGTCCCTCGAAGACGACCAATCGGAGCGTAGGTAATGCTCCCACTCAGTTATTTGATGCGTCAAAGGAAAAATAAGGATGGATGTGTAAAATAGAGGTAATTGTGTGGAAAAAAAAGGCAAAAGTACATGCTCATACTTCCTTTAACATGATTTTTATGGCTAAAAAAGAATAAAAGTCTTGGTCTATAATGTGCTCAGTCCTTAAAGGGTTAATCCACTGATCCTGGCATTTTTATTGCGCTATTTTATTCTTAAATAAAGATATGAATATTAATAACAGACAAAACAAGCACCTTCTTTTCCCGAGGTCGCTCCCTCTACCGTTAGCAACACATTTGATTGACAGCGTTGCCAAGCACCCGCTCCCTGCTAAACCAGCGGTGCGGCCGGAAAAAGATGTTATCTTCAGCAACCTCGCTCCAGATTGGCTCTTTGGTTGCTATGATACTCGTGGTCAGAATTCTAAATATGGAACTCGTCTCCAAATTCGTCTCTATAACCGCTAGCCTCGATGAGCTTCATTTGACCCGAGCCGAACACTATGGGTGACGTCACACTCCCTTAGTCCACTTCTTTATTCAGTCCATGGACAAAACGCAACTCCAGGTAGATTTTGGATGGGGAATCAACCAACTTTGAATGACAAAAGACTGAAAAAAGATTTACAGAATATTCAGAGTTACATTTAACAACTGATGTAATTGTATTGCATATAAAAAGACAATTAGTAAGTATCAATTTATGCAGGTGAGATGTACACATAATTGAATTGTACATTTATATGTGTTAAATCTTAATAAACTGCACCTTTTCCACACATGTCAGTTTCGTTGACACATTGATGCTTCCATGTCATGTAACTGATCCCAGAAATAACATTACACATTGTACTATTGTGCGTTAAGTATCTGCACATTTACAGTGGCAATAAAAGGTGTAGTGACACTGCTGTAATAGTAGAAGTAGTAATAGTAGTTGTACAAATACTAGGTAATAGAACTGACACTAGAGAGTCAGAGAAAGACATGCTACTAACGACATTTACTTTAGACCGGCTTATTTTCTTTTAATGTACAAAATGCATTTTACCAGGGACATCAACCTCAGGAGATTTTTACTTTAAAAAAAACAGAACTAGCATGATAAAATACTATCTAGATGCAGACAGCACAAGGAATTTAGTTTACATGGGATAAAATCATGTACAGAGCCTTTTAAGACACATAAGACACATTGAAAGAGCCTATTTTAGATTTGTGTCCATTTAAAACAACTGCATTTTTTTCATTTCCGCCAATGTTCAATTAACATTCCGGACAGAGGACAGGTCAGGACCCCGCTCTTCCCTGTCTGCTCTCCAGGGGGCGGTGTAGTGCTGAGGGCAGGGATCCAAACAAAGTCAGGTCCAGTCGGCTCCGATTCAGACTGAACTTTGAACCGTCCTCATTAGCCTGCACACGCACTGGCATCTGTTCTATTATCAAGACTAATCTAACCATCGGACAGTGAATTAAGAGCACTAGGGTTCACTGACCACTTGGCTCAAAAGGCTGTTTGTTCACTTAAGTAAAAAAAAAAAAAAAAAATCATATTATCAGATTTTCAGGATTTTTTCAAGGATTGCATTATAGTATAGTATATTTAAAATCTAGATACTGCAGTCCAAAAAAATCTGGACAAATGCCACTTTATGTCCAGACCGAAGCATTTTCTAGCATCATTATTATGTTTGTTTCATTTTAATATTAATTACACATTTTATAAAACAACACAATAATAAATTAAAGCCGCAAGCGGCATCGAACGGCCCTCGCGGGCCGCGCATCGCACTCGGCCGACCCGGCACTCCCTATAGGTGGCGCTAACGCGCCACATGCCTCTGTTTTATTGTGGCTTTGGGCTGCACTTGTCACCAAACAAAGTCAAAAGACATTGGGAGCACTGATACATAAAATGCACCAACATGGGTTATTCCAGGCATCGCCATGGCAACACCGTGCAAAATACAAAGTTGGAACCTTGGACTTTTTTGACAGGAACGATGTAAAGAATCAACGTGCCAAATCTCACGTTCTTCACTGAAGGTCTGAAGCTGTTATAAGACTTTGAAATGTCCAAACATGTGTAAATTTTCCCATTAGGATAACATGGGGTATTTCGCGCATCGCCATGGCAACAAAGTGAAAATTATGACATGGGTGTGATTGAGTTTTTTGATTGGGATGACATGATGAGTCATTCTGGCAAATTTCACTTAATTCCATGAAACTAATGTTTTTCTCATGAATGGGAAATTTTCGGACCGTTCCCATTAGGATAACATGGGAACTTCGGCGCATCGCCATGGCAACACAATGCAAAAAACGACATGGGTCTGATTGACTTTATTGATTGGAATGATGAAATGGAATTTTGTGTGAAATTTCGTAACATTTGGGAAAACTAAATTTTGGGCCCTCCATGCAAATTTATTTGTTATTCTGTAGGGGGCGCTATTGCACCAAATTGTTTTCGTTCATAATTAGTAGGTCTAGGCCAGAAAGTTTTACAAGTGATTCGAATTTGAGCTCAATCGGACTTTTTATGCGCAAACGGGAGCAAATTTTGACATTTAAAAATTGCAAAAATTCCGATGGAATTTTGCGGCTTCGCCGCACGGAAGCCGCTATATGTATCAATGTAAATCGGATAACTTTTGATGCCCCACTTGTCTAGATGATGTCCAGTGATTTTCAGCCCTGCAGGTGAAGCGCCTTCAGAGGAGTTGACGAAAATGCGACGTCAACGAAAATGCTGACTCGGCATTTCGGAATTTTCAATCCAAGATGGCCGACTTCCGGTTTGTCAGAGGGCGTGGCCATAATAATATTTTTTGTTTGGCATCACTTGATGAATGTGTGTACCGAATTTGGTGGGTCTACGACAAAGTTGACGTCGGGGTGTCTCTCCCATTGACGCAATGTATTTTGACTTTTGTAGGTGGCGCTGTCGCGCCATTTTTTTATGCCCAATGATGCAACATATAAAAAATTAATTTTTTCGCCACTTCTGAATTTTGGGCAAAATTTGGTTAGTTTTGAAATATGTTCAGGGGGTGAAATTCCTGCTCAAAGAGCAGAAGAAAGAAAAAAAAATAATAATAATAAAAATAATAATATTTTTAGCAAAAACAATATATCCGAAAACATTAGAATGACATATTATACGTTTTTTGAAAGCTCTCGACATTCCCCACGTCACCGTGGGGTCAATGGCGAATGACGGGCGCTGACGCGCCCGTCATTCGCCATGACGTCGGGGGTCGCCCACTGACCTCCCATTGACTTCCATTCATTTTAGCAGTAATAAAGATGGGCCATGCCTACGGCATGGGTTGCTGGGATAGTAGAGTCAGGGCAAGGTCGCGACCTCAGCCGAACTTGTGCGCTGCGCGCACAAGTTCGGCAAGACAGTTAGCAACGATGAGTGCCTGGGCTTCGCCCAGGCACTCATCGTTGCGGAAGCAATAGGCCCTACGCCCTGTAGGGGCTCGGGCCTAAAAATCCTCCAGCTTTGGCAGCCCAGACCAATCTCAATATTTGGAGATGGATGGGTCAAATGTAGAGGACAAATTTCCTTACAGAGACAATAAAATGTAGGTTAAAATGTATACAAATAGCTAAAACAGTTGTAGAAATGGAAATACCTGAAACGCAGACACTGGGAGAAACGTGCGTTAAATGTTTTGCCCAAGGATGCAACAATAGTATTCATCTGTGGGAGCTGGAATCACTCCGCCAACCGCTCAACCAAGAGCAGGATTCTAACCGAAAAACTTCACATCACTGGACAAACACTTTACCAACTGAGCTACTGTCACTCTGGTATGGACTTGGTTTGGTCCGGATCACGTTCTGGTTTAGTTCTGGTTTAGTCCTGGTTTAGTTCCAGTTTTATTTTTGGGTTTAGTCCCATTTTAGTTACAATGGTGAAGTGGACCCTTACATCCCCCTGTTCTATCTCCATTGACCAGCTGATGGGACAATCCTTTGTAAACTCGAAATCGTTTTTTTTCCGATGGTAGAAACCCTTAACGGGCCATTCATCAAATTACTTAGACGCCAAATTAAGTCTTTCAAATGCTAAGTGAGTTTTGTTTTCCGTTGTTACTCTGCTGAAAGTAGCAGCTAAAACGTGCTGCATAGAAAACAGGACAGGCAGAGTGTGAGGGGTCATTGAGCACACCAGGAACAGGGACCCTCTCAGCTGGAGGGACTGTGTGAAGGCCCGAGCCACCTATCTCCTGGTGACAAGCGGCAAATGTGGGCCCATTAGCGCACAGAATGCTAATGCTATGTGCCGCAGGGACTAGCCATGTCCCACCCACACGAGCAGAGGAGTCCAACAGGGAGCATGCATGACAGGGTCCGCTCACAGCCACAAATGCTCCAGATAATAACCGCATAAATCACCAGGGAATCTCTCTTACCTGCAAAGGTGGAAAGTAACGAAATACACAAGTAAAAGTAGGCAGGGGAAGTTTATTTGTATGGTACAGTCGTTACACAAAGTAATTCAAAGTCCTTTACAGATTAAGAAAGACGTTAAAATCACAATACAGACAAATTATGACATAAATAATCATCATGAAGTTAACATTAAAAGAGAAGAGTACAGAACCATTTTGAGCCTGGTTTTAAACCTTGTCGAAGTAGAGGCCTGTCTCACATCTTCAGGAAGACTGTTCCACGTTTTAGCTGCATAAAACTGACTCTGGGCACCAGCAGGAGGCCGGTCCTCGAAGTCTTCCAAGTGTGACATGAGTACCTTTGTTAAATGCAATTTTTAGGATTAGCGTAACCCTAACTCTAAATTCTTTTATCAAACTCGACATTTTTGGCCCTATATCTGTACTTCTAGTTGTGTATGTAGCCAATTCTCTTAGTATCTGCGAAAACTAAACCATATAGTGGACACATACAAATTTTGCTCATTCTCAGTATATGGACAGGCCTCATGTGAAAGCTCAGAACCTCCAGAGTTCACTCACTGAGCTGCAAAGGCTGCACTAGCACCGATTAATGAGTCTTCGAAATTTGAAATCTTACATATATAACTCCACCGCTGATCGCCTCTCAATCTGCTTGTTGACAGCTGCTCTCTCTATTCTTAACCGTCCCCTCATAAGCTGCTTTTTCTTTTTTTTTTTTTCCTAGCTTTTTTGCCTTTCCTCTCACGTCCATTCTTTATTTCTTCGCCGAACAACTCCCTCTGCGACACACACACGAGCCACATACATATGCCATGAATGTGCGTTCTCTCATTGTCAAGTTGAGAAAGCCAAGGACAGCTGCTGATAACCAAGACGATCCACATAATGTCCAATTATATCCCAAAATAGTGACGGAGCTGAGGCGGAGATGCCGAACGCCCGGCACAATGGGCGCCAATCAGCGGCACGCAAACAAAAGTTAATTATAGCATCTTTACAGTCTGATGAGATCTTCTATTAGTGAGAATAGAGCTGTGCCATACAACCTATCATTTTGGTTTTCATTTAGCTAACATGTCCCTAGCTACTCAATGCAATATACTAACCTGTAGAGATAGACAATGAAGAACAACCTCTATATGAACCACAAATACACCTATTATTCAAAACTACACTGTCTAACTTCTCTGGTGGAAGATCTGCCAACGACATGTCTCCACGGGGATGTTCTTGCTTCGCGTAGAATCTTCCACCGATAATCCATGGGTTTCCAACGACAATCCATGGGTTTTAGGACAGTTGCCATTGTGATTAAGAATTTAAATTAAAAATCTCCAGAATGGGAAAGTCCATAGAAAGCCTAGCAGGAAGATGAGTAGGACTAAACTCTCCTTCACTAACAGGCCGAGTTATACGTCAGATCTGTGGATCGGCAAGCCTATTATTGCGCGGAAAGAAGATAGATATATACCGTATTTTCCGGACTATAAGTTGCACTTTTTTCATAGTTTGGCCGGGGGTGCGACTTATACTCAAGATGCAATTTATATGTGAAATGTGTGTTTTTTTCTTCGTTATCATGCAGTTTTTGGCTGGGGCGATTTATACTCCAGTGCGACTTATACACTCGAGACCAGAGAACATTGCAAACCAAGTAACGCTATCTCCATGGAGACAAGTAGGTGCCGGGAAAGTTCCAAAATACATTTTTACAATATCCTTATATCGCAATGCCTTTTCCACCCTTTGTAAGCAAGGTGTTTTATTTTTGCTTTCTGTATATAGCCATGGAAAACGAGCAGATAGTACATTTTGGACAAGAAGAGAGCAGACGAGTGCGTTCCCTCAGGCCTGTGGTGTGGACACTGACTCCATTTGACACGGCGCAGCAAAAAGACAGAGTGAGCCCAGACAGGAACAGGGAGAAGGGAGCCACGCTGCCTTCAGGGGCCATCGTAAATGTGAGTCATGGCGTGATGCAGTGACTTGTTGAGGGTAGCGTCGCCCTCACAACTTTCAATTCGATTCGGGGGAGTTCAGACAGTTTTGACTTCCTTGCTCCCGACTCTTTATAGCAGCCGCAGCAAAAAGAAGAGGAGATAACATAAAAAGTGGCAAACAAGGAATACCATAAGAAAGTTGTGTCCGGGTGGTTTTGAAGAACTTTATCACTGAAAAGGTGCAGCAGCAACGCAAGGTGAAAGTACTGTTTAATATTTTCCGATTCTCAAATTGCGGTAAAAAAGTCAGGGGTTGTAAAAGCCAGACGTAAAATCTGTCAACTGGACAAAAAGTTGTGGGAGTGAAGACGTTTTGATGCTCATTCAAGCTTCTTCTTCTTCAGATTACTGGTGGACACTGCCTTATATCTATCTGAAGAGAGGAGTTAACTACACTGAAACAGAATTTTTTTTTACAGTTTCTGTTTGTAGGCTAGGTTTATTGAGCTAGAATGAGTGTGCGCTGTACCCGAGTCATACTTAGCATATTCATTTAGCTCTTAATGCCAGGGGTTCCAAACTTCTAGGACGAAACAGAGAAAGGTGCTCCAATTCAACTTCTAGCCACTGGAGCTACTGCATTGGAAACAGAAACACCTCCTGAACTGATGATCTCCTCACTAGAATGTATTCCAGGCACCTCCCATATCGCTCAGTGATGTTCTAAAGTTAAAACCATGAACTTTGACTGATGAAACCTTTGTCTTTTTGAGCCTTAAAGGTCGTATATTACACAAAATTGATTCTTGTGAGCTTTAAGACATGTTAGAATGTTGTTACCTCATCAAAAACATACAGCAGGTCTTGTGGACGAAAGCAGCGAGCTACGTACTGCCTGCCTCTAATTAGAAACAGTTTTATTGCCAGTTATTCGGGAAGCGTGAGATAGCATGCTATGTGTCGTTAGCTTTACCGTCATGGCAAAACTCCCCACTGGTCTGTGAGAGTTGTGAAAAGCACTTGCAAACTCATCAAGGTGACTAATCAGGATGTTCGTAGTGCATAAAGTAAGTGAGGAATACTTATGGACCACTGCAAACAGATTAAAAAGAACTATTTCTGTTTTTCACGTTTTTAAGACGGTAAAAATGGGTCTATTTACTGAGGCAGTGTGACGGCGTATGGGCTCCGCGTGGGAGGAGTGTGTGGGAACTCGAATGATTACATGTTACGCACACACAAGGGGAGGACGGCAGCGCAATTATGGAGTGGGGGCGTGGAAGAGAAATGATGGCGGATTTACACATCAAATGTATCAGGCATATGTGGAAATTGTAGAGAGGTGTTAATTGCAAGGTGCACCGAAGGGTCACCACCTGTTTGTCTCCATGGAGATGTCATTGCCTCGCTTTGAATGTTCCACTGTATGACATTAAAGCAAAATTGACTCTTGTGAGCTTTTAGCCATGTTTTAATGCTGTTACTTCGTCCAAAACATACCTAGAGTTGGGTTTTGTTTCTTTGACATGTGTTTGAGTAACTCCTTAGTATTAGTCTCCAAAGCTCAAAATGCTCTGTTCCACCTTGTGATGTCATTTAGTGGTAGTTTTAAGGTTAGCAGACCTAGTTTTACCTTTTGTTTAGTAGAGATTGGGAATTACCAGGCTGAAATTGATTCTAGCACATTTATTCTAGATTCAAGCACATTTAAAAACAACTGCAGCTACCAAAAGTGCTGTACAAACGCAATATAACATGCAATCTTATAATTTGCAGTTTTCAATAAAGATTTAAAAATATTTAAAGATCAGGCTGTTCTAATACACAGAGGAAGATTGTTTCAGAGTCTGGGACCAGCTACAGCAAAAGCCCAATCCCCTCTAGTTTTTACCCGGGATCTTGGAACATCCAAAATCATCTGGTCTGCTGATCTCAAAGTTCTACTGGGAACATGGACAGAAAGACGCTCAGAGAAATAGAGAGCGGCCAACCCATGGAGACATTTAAAAAACCGTCATCAGAATCTTAAAGTCAATCCTGAAGCTGACAGGGAGCCAGCGCAGAGAGGCCAACACGAGAGAAATGTGCTTGTATTTCCTGGTGCCCGTGAGCATGCCCGCCGCAGCATTTTTGGACTAACTGTAAGCGGTGGATGAAGCCCTGGTCCAACCCACAGCACAGGGAGTTACAGTAGTCTAATCTGCAGGTGATGAAGGCATGAACGACACGCTGCAGGTCAGAGCGAGGCAGGTTTGGCTTCACCTTACTAAGTAACCGCAGCTGGTAAAAGCCTGATCTGACTACCTGGCTGATCTGTTGGTCAAATATGAAAGAACTAGATTTCTGGCAGAATGATGGAAGGAGAAACTGAAAGACCCAGATAAGTTTTGGCATCAGATATATCCCCAAATACCACAATTTCTGTTTTTGATTCATTTAACTTCAAAAACTGTAAAACCATCCAGTCCTAGATTATAGTGAAGGTGTATGTAGTTTTAAAACACAGTAGTAGTAGTAGTAGTTTACCTGTATCTTGGCAATTTCACATCACCTGCTAATCTCTATAAGTTTAATGCCATACTGGGAAACGTATAGCCAAAGCGATACCACCTACATGGAGACAAGGAAATGGCTTGACATACTTTTTACTCAGAAACTGTGAAGGTTTTCAGATTTTTCTACGATGTATGAAGGTTGTCTGGTTATTCTATTCATTTGTCTGTCTACTCAAATGCAAAAAAGAACCTAGACACTTTCATACTTCTTTTTATAAGTTTGAAACCAAAACATTCTATACTATTTTTTTGTCCTGCAATTGTTCACTTCCCCTTACCTGCCCTGCACTCTCTCCTCACAGCTGCATTATAATCAACTGTCTATATGGCATAGAGCGGGTTAATGTTCATATCTTGAGTTATGAACATAATAACAAAATTAAAATACCAGGATCATGTGAAGTGGGTGAATACGAACATTTTAAGACCAAAATGACGAGCCTGACAGCAGCAGTTACAGAGAGAGGGGCGACAGTTTTCCAATGTAAAGTGAATTGGAGCGAGAGGCAACGGAGCCGGAAGTGCGCCCATGCTCACTTCCTATTTGGAACATGGCGGCTCGTAGCTTAGCTTTGTCCATTTCTATATACGGTCTATGCTCCATGGCCTATTTAATGAACAAATCTCATATGAAAAAAGGATTGAATAACATTTTCTGACCATGCATTATGAAAAAAAAAAAAAAAAAAAAATCAGCAGGCCACTTTCTTTGATATTTCCCCCGAAGAACAAAACACAGCCCCCATAGCCTTTAAGGTGGCATTTTCTATCAAAGCAAGGCCATAATCCTGACTTATACGCCAAATCCTATGTACACTGACATAATGCCCTCTAAGCTGGCTAATTCCTTCTAGAGCCCTCACAGTTTTTCCTCCTTTTTGCAGCTATGTCTTTCAAATCCTTTTCATAATCGTTCACCCACTTTTCAATATTGTTATTCTGCTTTTGTCTCAGAGCATATTTATACTCGCCCTCCCCCATTTGGCTATTTTCTCTCTTCTGATCACAATAGAAAACAACAACAACATGCAATGCTATGCCCAAACAAATATCGGAGTGCCGAACTGGTTGCCTGGTTACCGCGTAGCCATTGTGATTGGTTCTCATTATAGCTGGGATTTGCAGTTTAATCCAGGCTCTGTAATTGGCCTGCTCTCCAGCATTCAGGCAGGCTTAACTTCTCAGACAAGCAGCGTTTAGCACAAAGATGCTACGCCGGTCATGTATCAACAAACAGCTAATATACAGAGAAATGTGTTCCAAAGTACTTTTATATATTTATTTTGTCTAGACGCTTATTATATTATAGTTTGCTCTTTACATCAATAAACCTGAAAAGCACTGCAAACTGAGCCGCACTAATTCAACTAATTTGTATAATGTAGGCAGTTCTGAAGTGTTTCGCAAACCATCTGAGCACCACAAGCATTTCAGTGTGAATATATTGAATGTGTACAGCAGCCGTATTTCATTTTTTTGATACCACTTCATGCACATTAATTAGCTTAATAATTGACTTACATGCTTTTCGAAGTCTCTCAAAGCGCAAAACTGGCGTCGTTATTTATTCTGTATTCCATACCGCTACAGCCGCCCTGGGGTAGACTGATGGAAGCGAGGCTGCAGACCCCCACCCATCGCTCATACACAGGGCCGGTCCTAGCTTTCAGGGGGCCCTAAGCAGAATGCGTCTCTGGGCCCCTTGGCAGTGGATGTACCTGGACTCGGCTATTGGTGGCTCACATTTGTCGACATTATGACCCTGCTCTCATCACCTTGTCCAAATGTGTTTCTATTTATATGACCAAAAGACTGAAACTTTTTATCAAACTTGTAAAACAGCCATTCAAAAGTACCTCAGTGCACCTCAGGGGGGCAAAATGCAGCCTTCAGACCAATTTTTCTTGGCCCTCAAGCTTCCCGATGAATTGGCCCATATTACTTTAAACTGTATTTTTTACTGTACATTTCTGAAAATCTACTTTAACAAGGTCATACAAATATTGAATGTGCCCCATTGAGGATGTAAGCATGAATAAAATTAAAGTCTATATTCACTGTACTGGCGACCAGTCTATGGCCCTTAATCGACCCTTAGCTTTGTCTGTGTTTTTATATGTGGCCCTTAATGAGAAAAGTTTGGACACCCCTGGCTTATATGCTGGCCCTGCTCATAGACCACGTTCATACTAGGTTGGGTGAAGAGTATTGTTTAAAGACACAATGACAGAGCTTAGTTCGAGTGGGAATCAATCCTCTAACACTTCCTTATAATGAAATACAAAGAAGGTTTTGGGTAAAGATATTTCGCTGCTCATCCAAGCCGCTTCTTCAGTACTATCGATCATACCTGGACGACACATATATCTACTAAGCCTGAAATAAATTGATAATAAACTATTTGTTCATGAGGGATTAATCCTTTGTTCATGCTTTATACATTTTAATGAAAGTGCAGTTAATAATAAAGTATTTGAAGAATTACACAAGAACATAGGGCTTCACGTCAGATGGCGAGACAAGTCCATCTTTCTTTACTCCCCGATGCCACGTGACGCCGAAGGAGTCAGATCCTCCATGACGCTCGGATGGGTGCTGGCCGTGTGTCAGCCTGCATGTGTGGGTGTCATCCTCCGCGTATGGGTGTCACCAGTGGTCACTTCAAAGCTGTCATTTTGGACTGAGATTCCAATGGGTGATTCATGTGTCACACTGTACATGACTGATGCGGCGATGAGGCGTTCAAAGACAGCAGGAGATCAGATGACAGAATGAGTACGTATGGATTTGGACTCGTGTTAACAGCGATCGACTGCCCTGACAGAGATCAATCTGTTTGGGCGTCGGTGAAGCGCTCTGAAACGCGCTATACGAGGAGCGTCTTCATTGTCAAGTTATATTCGGTATGCTACAGACAAATCAGTTGTTCAATATGCTAGCAATGCTCTGGGCAGTAAACACATATGGTGGACATGGGTGCACATATGTCCTGTTCATTTGAAATCAGAAAATCTAATATATATATATCAAGCACGCTTATTTCTTGTAGTTTAGAAGCATCTGTCGAGGTTACAAGGTTAAGGCTGCAAGAGTAACTTCATTTTTTATGTATTTGGGATAAAATTTGAAACTTAAGTTAAGTCAACCTTAAGAAAAAAAAAAATGCAAAGCTGCCTTTATATTATTAAACAAACACGGTGACTCGTGATCAGCATTCTCACCTCACGACAAGGTGGTTCAAGGTTCTCAAGGCGGGGTGGGCCATTTCTGATTGGCTGCTTTTGCAAATAAAATCTGTTTTTACCATATGTAGGTGGATTTAATTTTGGGTATTGGATAAAACGTGCATAATAAGTTAATCTTCCATTTCCTTCTCGGCCAAGTCGACTAGCCTTTAGCGCAGTGGTTCTTAACCTTTTTGGAGGTACCGAACCCCACCGGTTTCATATGCACCTTCACCGAACCCCTCTTTATTGAAAAATAAAATATGATTTTTTTCAAATTCAAGACATAAGTATGTTTTACTGGTCACAAAATGAACCATGCATTAACATCACTGTGTCAAAGAACAAAACCAATACAATGCATGAACTCACAATAAATTACATACTGTATTTACCTTTTCACAGAGTAGCCTTTTCATCAAAATGTGGCTCTCTTCACCTTGAATTCAGCGAGCATTATGTCCTTGTATTCCCCATCTCCATGCAGGTTATGGAAGTGTTCCTTTAGTTTTGCCGGTACTAGACTAGAATTGCTTAACTTGGCATTTCAAATCATGCAGACAGGACGCTGACTCCCATCACGATCTGTTATATATGTGAATCCATGTAGTACATATTCATCTGACCACTTTCTTTTTTTGCTTTTTTATATAGTTAGTATGGATTAAAATAATAACCCTTTAGCACCGGATGCTATCACTGCCGATAGATTCTCGGTTCCGGACTTTCCATCACCGTAACTCCGCCACCAATTATGCTTCATGTAAATTCAAACAGCATCTCAAAGCAGAGGCATCGGGCTCTTTAACTATGTTACTGTCATTACGGTAACGTGCTTATGTTGCCCTCGAAGACGACCAATCAGAGCGCAGTTGTCGCCGGGATCCTCCCAGTCAATGCCGGGGCATCACTCTGGCTGTGTCTCATGCCATGTGTCATGCCGTGTCTCAATTCACCAAAGTGCCCTTAAATACACCGTTCGAACGGGGCATTTAAGTCAGGCGGGTACTTTGATAGACACATTGAATGGTGCATTTGTTGAATTGGGACACGGCCCGCATTTGGACACGGCCGGCATTTGGACGCTCGCAGTTCGCGAGTCATATGAGTCGGGTGCTCCGCCGAACCCCTGAGACTGACTCACCGAACCCCTAGGGTTCGATCGAACCCAGGTTAAGAACCACTGCTTTAGCGGTAGGATGTGGGACAGAAGACAGCAGCATGGGCGTGGTCCACAATTTTTATATCTTTTTCCATCAGTTATCAAAGTGCAAACTGCATTGTGCAAATTGAGGTTCGAGTAGCAGCATCTCCTCCAGCAGCAGAACATGGTAAGCTGTTTTCAGGCGCCTCTTACACTGCCCACTAAATGGATAAAACTATTGTTAATTACTAGGGGTGTTTAAAAAATAACACCAAATTAACGTTATAAATATATATATACACACACCTAAACCCTAAAAAACAAACACCAAATATACTTAAAACCCATAAACCATTTAAACACATTCCCTGTCTTGGTCCTGCCCCGGAACCTTCTTAAAGTGAGCTCGTTTCCCTGGGGACCTGTTTGATACCTGGACACAAGATCAGAGGAGGTAAGTTAAACATTTTTAAGACACTATTTCACTAAAAACACTACAAATTACACAACACACCAACGCTTAAAACCATTCTTAAACATGTATCGCACCAATATTGCACATAACCAATTTAATTAATTAGCTGTTTACTGTAAGTTTGTCCTCTTTCCCCTCCAGGACACGCAGCTTCAATTAAAGTGCCACTGTGCCTCCAGATCTAAAATTGAGTAAAGCAGACAAGTTAAATAAACATTTTAAAATCCTTTTGTGCAAATAATGTTCGAAGTGCTGTCTGCTATTAAAGTGTACGTGCAATTTAAAGTGCTGCTAACTTGCTAACAAATGGGGTATTGTTACACCATATAGACCAGACATGTCAAACTCAGGCCCACGAGCCAGATTTGGCCCTCAACATAATTATATTTGGCCCGCAAAATTATATCAAATATGTATTAGAGCTGGCCCGTCGGTCGCTACGCCAATACTATACGCTAATACTACAGATCCCAGAATGGTTTACAAATACGTTGGCGACACTCTTGACACTCTTAAGCATCTGCTACCTGTCACATCACTAAAATAAATATTTAGTTTAACCCGCGACTTAATCCCAGTTTTTAATTTCGTCCCTCTGTGAATTTGAGTTTGACAACCCCTGATATAGACCATTTTCATAGAGATTTACAACCGTAATCTACTTTCATCTGAGCCAGACCTAGTCCTTTTGCTTGCTAATACGCTAACATCGCTAGCGTTTTACAGCGAATGTCTGCGTCGTCCCCTCGGTATAAGCCTGGCACACAGTTTACATGCTAATGCAGTTATGACTCCCATATGGCCCTCATCATCATGTGGCTATAGCATCACAACAGACTCATCCTCGCAGACTGACAGCTGCTCCCACCGCAACGCTACAAAAACGAGCGACTGGATAAACGTACACGATAATAAAAATGTGCAAATATAAATAGGCTGTTTGATTTGAAAAGATTAGGTCGTAACAAAGAGGAACTGTCAAACTACAAAGCTACTGTTTACACACACTAAATTGTTCTGTTTTATGTTATGGGGGAATAAAATCGTTGCCTCAAGACAAATAAAAGCGAGCCAACCATCGAGCGCGCTTTGAATATACGACAAAATAAAATGGTTATGAATTTTTGTATTAAAAGTTTACACTAGTTAGCAGAAAGAGTAATGGAATTTGGAGCTGAGTATTGGCCTCAATGCATTGGACAGAAATAAAACACCGAGAAGTTATTGCCTTATAAAATCTGGCATTAATTGTTAAACAGTGTTCTAAAACTTTTTATAAGAGAACAGAGCAGCAAAATGCGATTGGCTCGATCCTACATTTTGATTTTCGCAATTATACGAATTTATTTAGTTAAATTTGTGCCTGTTCCAGCGAGATACGATGGTTTGGATGTTTTTTTTGACTTGTTTTTTTTTTTTTAGAATAAGCAAGTTAAATGGGGTTAAGGGAGACGTTAGACATTACAAAGAGAGAAATGTGAGAAAATGTTAATGCCTGTCGGAGAAAAAGTGTATAAAGTTTGTGGTGAGGGGTTTTTACAGCCTTAACAATTTGTAAAGCGGACTACTTCGCAGATTTTGCCTATTGTGGGTTATTTTTTTTAAACATAACCCCCACGATAAACGAGGGACCACTGTACCATTTAGGGTTTTAATCTTTACAAGAAAACTTTGACCTTCTAATCCCAATCCAAACTTGAACCTATAATAAAGTGATATGATAGTAGTATGTAACTTTCTGGAGGTGGAAAGTCGTGACGGCGTGATTCCGTGGAAAATAGAAAGTTTAAAAAACCGTACTTCAGAACATTTCCCATGGAGCGAAATACGTTTTTATGCCAGAGGAACATTATAGCCAAAGGAAGAGCATTTCTTATCTGTTTGTTTCATTTGTGTTCTGTCTTGAACTGTGTGAAGTATCTTTGAGTGTCATAGAAAGAGCTACACAAATGTGACGTATTATTATTATTATATGTTTTTTCTGTGCAATCAAAAAACATACATAATGAAAAAAAAACTACTTTTTGGAATAAAAGTTGCCTTTTATTTATTTATTAATTCAAATCATTCAAATCCTAAACACTAACCACTAGAGTCCTTTGTTCATGGGTTTCAGAGTGACGAAAAAAATCAGGACTACCGAAAAGTCCTCAAAATGTCGCCTGTAATATAATATATAAAATAATAATAAATAACAACTAAATAAAAAAAAAACTAAATAAAACTACTACTGCTACTACTACGATGGCTATTATAGCTACTACTACTATAATAACTACTACTGCTACAACAACCACTACAACTACTACTATTACAACTACTACTATTACAACAACAACTTCTACTACTACTACTACTACTACTACTACAACTACTACTATTACAACTACTACTATTACAACAACAACTTCTACTACTACTACTACTACTACAACTACTACTATTACAACTACTACTATTACAACAACAACTTCTACTACTACTACTACTACAACTACTACTATTACAACTACTACTATAACAACACCTACTACCACTACTACTACTACTACTATGACTGCTACTACTACTAGAGAACAACTACTACTACTGTGAGTACTACTACTACAACTACTACTAAGACTACTACTATTACTACTACTACCACCACTACTACTACCACTACTACTATTACAACAACAACTACTACACTATTACAACTACTACCACAACTACTACTACAAACTACTACTATTACTACAACCTCTACTACTACTACTACTACTATTACTATTACTATTACTATTACTGCTACTATTTCCACAACTACTACTACTACAACACTACTACTACTTACTACTACTTCTACCACTTTCTTTTATTCATTCACTCAAATAATTTATTTATTTAGGGTAGAGTAAAAACAACATGACCTTGAGAAATGATTTCAGCGTGACAAAAAATCAGGACATTGAAAAAGTCCTCAAAATGTCGCCTGTAAACACGAACCTCAAACCCCGCCACAAGCCCCGGCGTCAATGTCAATTATCCATCACAGAGAACCCGGCGCAAATAAAGCAGCTAAACGTAACACGGCCCTTCGTCACCGGTTTTGTTTGCACAGCTCACCCCAGGTACATTCATTTGCATGTATATTCCGTACGGCGCCGACATGCCACCACCCAGACGCATCTCCGCCCGCTCCGGTACAAATCGCTTCCACACGCTAGCATTGATGAATAGCTGCACGAAGGTGGCTTATGATAGCGCCCATGATGAGGTCTCCGAAATCTGGCTAAGCACATTACGCTCCCATCACATCTCCGACAGTTGTGTGAAAGAGGCAGCCTGTAGCATTACAAAGCCAACAATTCATCTTCATCGGGCACTTCTTACTCTATCACGGTTTGAAGGTCAAGCGCACGGGATATGTGAATGGAAAGATCCCGTTACTGTTTTGTAGTCAATTAGATGTCCGGGTGTCAAGGGCGTGATGGAGAGGTGGGCCGGGAAATGTTGGATTGTAGAAACCCAGTGGCATTTTTCAATTTTAAGGCTCCGAGCGCGGCGCTGATACGAGGTTGAGTCATGTGAGACGTGCTTGTTCTCAGATAGCGGGGCACATAAATAGGATGTACTTTGTGGGAAAGTATAAAGGGGTTTTGCTCTCTGTTGTTTTGCGCAAGTGGTCAGTGGGTTTTTGAAGTAGATAAGATGGAGAAGTGGTCAGGAGTGTCATGTTGTTGCACGGGCTGACGCTGGCGAGGGCTGTCAAAAGCAGTCAATACTGAGATTTAATCGATACAAGAACTAGTACTGAAACTAGATACTAATTTTGAAGTATTAACTGAAAAAAAACAAAAAAAAACCAACCAAACACCACTACTACTACTACTACAACTAGTACAAACACCTCTACTACTACAACTATCATGGCAACAACTACTACTACTACTCCTACTACATGAACTATTTCTACTACTACTATTCAGTCAACAACAACTGCTACTACTACAACTACTACTACAATAACTACTACTACCAGAGCAACAACAACAACTACTACTACTACAACTACTACTACCAGAACAACAACAACTACTATGGCAACAACTATACTACAACTACTACTCCTACTACATCAACTATTAATACTACTACTATTAAGTCGACAAGAACTGCTCCTACTACTACTACTACTACAGTAACTACTACTACTAGGGCAACAACAGCAACTGCTACTACGGCAGCAACACAACAACTACTACTACTACTAACAGGGCAATAACAACAACTGCTTATACTATGGCAACAACTGCTACTACTACTCCTACTACAACAGCTGTTACTACTACTACAACAACAACAGCAGTTACTACTACTACTACTACTACGACTACTACTATTAAAACAACAACTACTACTACGACTACTATTAATACAACAACTACTACTATTACTACGAAAAGAACAAATAGGAGACCCTGCTCACAATAATAATGCACATTTTCAGCAATTAAAACATGATGTAAGATTTATTTTTAGTTTTAATTCAATACTATAAACTAACATGGCGGACCCTTCACTAGAAAAGTTACATCATGGACCTTAAATAATAACTACTATTTCGTGTTGGAAATCAAATTTTATTGGCTACCACAAAAAATTTATCTTGGACCTAGAAAGGTTACGGACCTTCACAAAGGCCTCGAACTCCGAATTTTTACTATGTTTCCACAGAATCGCAGCTTATAAACAAGAATTATTCACAATCGATAACATTCACGACAGATTTATTTCCGTGCTCCTTTTAGCGGCGGATATTTGATGAAGTGAACATAAATTGGATGGACAGGTAAGGTGAGGGTATAGCGGCCCGATGTAATTTTCTGTTAATATATCAAATAGCATATGACACCATTTTACAGGAGCGACACCTCTCTGGGACGTCTCTGACCTCGCGGAAAATGGGAGCGCCTCAGAGCACCCGCTTCGGTGCGACGGCCCGGGTCAGGTCCCCGGTCTAAACCACGGGACGACTGTGAAGCGAGAAGCAAGGCCCCCCCCCCCCCCCCCCCCCCCCAAAGAAGACTGCCTTTCTGCTGTTGTGCGAATTCGTCTTCTCGTTTCTTTGGTCTGACAGTTTTATGTTAATTTATTTAGTGAAGGTCAAAACGATTCAAGTCATTTAAGGTTGGTCGAATTCAAATCAGTCTGTTGTTGAAATGAACTGTGGTAGTTTGACATTGAACAAAGGAAGAGGAGTCATGTTACCATTGCGTATTGACTCTACGCTGATTTAGTGTGATTGGCGGAGACAACGTTGGTGGGTTTTTTTTTTTCACTGCTACGGTACAAGATTTCATTCATAAAACTTCGAGTAAACGCTTGATCTACTGCGAATCTGGTGAGCCAAGTTTCATCTGTGATTAGGCCTATGTAGGTTAACTGTGGGTAGTATGTGCGAGGAAACTCATTTAAGTATCCTTTTTATGTAGGTCTACACTATTCGTGGGTTTTGGAGGTGTTGTCTCTGATCATCAATGCTAAAAAAATCCCCAAAAAAAGAATGCATTCAGACAAATTTGCATAAATGTTCGATCGCAGTGTGACTCTAAAGTGCTGTATGTTTGCAAGTTTTCTCCCCGATAAAACCCACAATGTCGATGAAACGTTCTGCATCGACAAAGGCGCCTACGAAGGTTTGAACTTTGAGAGTGTTTAAACAAGAGAGAAATGTGAGAAAATGTTAATGTCTGTCTGAGAAAAGAGAAAACTACCACTACTGAGATAACAACTACTACTACAACTAGACCTACTACAAGTACTGCTACTACTGCAATGACTACTACTACTACTCCTACAACTGCCACCATTAAGATAAATACTACCACTACAACTACTACTACTAGATCTACTACAGCAGCTACTAAAACTACTGCTACTACTACTGCAACAACTACTACAACAACTACCACACTACTACTACTAGTACTACTACCACTACAACTACCACTACTAAGAAAACTACTACTACTACTACAACTACTAGTGCAACAACTACTACTACTACTTTCATTTATTCTTTCATTTAAATCATTTATTCATTTCACTTCTGCCACATAGTGAAACAACATAACCTTGAGAAAAGATCCCGATAATCACGTACCACTTCTCCTTTTCCCACGGCATTATGTTATAATTTGGTGTTTTGGGTTTCAAGATGATCATCCAATCAGAAAGCAGAATGAGCGTCACATGAGTCTTTCAGTCAAGTTGCCAGGTCAATGCTGAAATCCAGTTGGTTTAAACCTGAACCGACTCCTCACTACCTAAACCCCAGCACCTGCAGGAATATTTGTGTCCTCTATCTGCAGGTTTAGGCACTAGCAACCCAGGTTCAGTCGCGATTTAATAACTGTAAGAGCACAGGATTCATCCAGTCCCTTTTTGGAGGTTGTACCCTACTTATACTTGTAACTATTGCAATAACCTTCTAGCGATACGAGTGTACTTTATGTGAGCAAACACTGTATACTCTTTCACACACCGAAGCAATTGGTTCCAATCCAACTGCGATGCAAGACCATTGTGCAAACTACCTTCCCTGTACATGAATCCACGTTCCTCCTCCCTTCTCCTCCTCCTCTTCCTCATCCTTCCTTCCTCTCAGCACCCCCCTCTCCCCTCCCTCGAAATCCCAGCTGGTTGGTTCGCTCCTCGTGTCTGACTCGTGTTGTTGCTGCGTTCCTCCTGTGGGCTGAGTTTTACACAGTCTGTCAATCTCCGGAGCGTCTCACATTAGAGGGCCCAGTGGAGTGAGACAGCGAGAGTGATACCCCGAGGGAACACAGTCAACTCCTCTTCTTCCTCCCTACCACCTCCCCTTCTAATCGTACCTACCTCCTACTTCTCATCTCCTTGCGTATGCCGCCGCCTCCTCCTCGCTTTTTTTCTTCCGCTGTGTCCTTCTTGTTGACAACTCCTTAGACTCCTGGCCAAGTCTATGGAGTTTTGGATCGCTTTTGTTTTTTTTGTGTGTGTGTGTGGAAATGCTACGCTACATCTGCTGGCGCGTGCAGTCGTCTGGAGTGCTTGGCCGTACCCACTAGCCAGCATCCTCTCAGCAAGTGTGCATCTAATGAACAGCACCGAAAAATATTGCAGTGTTCTTTCCGCTTTATGTTTGATCGGTTCTGAACACAACAGGGGCGCTGTTTACAAGGACACCATCCAGACGAGAGCTAGTCGAACGACTGCGGAATCATCATGGAAATCTTTCAAACGTAGAAATCTCGTGTCTTTGGTGGGGGAAAAAAAAGTTTTGCGCAAGTGTAGAAATAAAAGTTTGCCAAAGAAGATTAGCTAAACTTCGTGAAAAGATTGCGGAGGCATCCTGACCCTGCCAACACCTGACAAGCATGAGTGAATTCGGGAACTGTTTAAAAAAAAGTTATTTAAATTTACTTTGCTCTTACAAGTGACTCTATTGGAGGATTGTCTATGAGTATATGGGAGATGTGGTGGGGTAAGTGGGGTGGAGGGAGGGCTTGTCGGAGCAGTAAAGGCAATATGAAAAATGCAAGGCTTTTAACTCCAGACTGTGCGAATCGCTGCGGCATTTCTTCTGGATTTAATGAAAGCTCCCGGAGTGACTGAAAGCCTGAAATAGTATTACTTGGCACACAATAGCGGCCTTAACTGTAGGTATTAAACCTTAACAGGCCCGACCTAATTGGCTGCTGGGTGAATAGGGCGGATGGGTGGCTGAGTTTTAAGCTGAAATGTCACAGAGAGTCACCGGTCGGCTCCGCGTCCTTGTCCTCCTCCTCTTTCTCCTGCAAATGTGAAAGTCCTCCATTTGAGCATCGACCGCATTGACTTCCACTGTCTTGTCTTTTGTCAGAGGCCTAAGGTGAAATAGGAATGGACTGGAAGTACTATGTGGCGAAATATAGTAAAAGCGATGAGGTCAGGCAATGTGTTAAAATCGAGCACAATGAAAGTATTGGTCAGCGTAAATATCTGGTCCACCTTTATTAGCATTCAAATAATTCATATTATGCTATTTTCTGATCTATGTTATAATGTTGTTTTCCTCATCAAAACCAAACCTGGAGTTGTGTATGTTTTAAGCTAATACAGGTAATACAGGAATATTTTTTATGTTTTGTTTTAAGTTCAAACACCTTTACTAGATTCATTTGGGTTATTTCAACCTTGGAACTGCCACTCTCAACTGAACAAAAGGTAAAAGTTAGTTTGAAAACTCCCCTCTTCATGACATCACAAGGTGGAACAGACCATTTTAAGCTTTTGAGAGATGTAGACAGACTAATAGAACAGAGGTGCCAAAAATATATTTGTTTTATCAAGGGCCACATCTCATATATATGTGTATTAAGGCTTGAAACACATTCATTTTAGGTCTGTATCACACTGCAATGTGATGTTTGAGGATATAGTGGTAGAAATAGTTTTTTACTGCTTATGATCAATTGGGCCAGTTCAGCTGGAGGCCTGAGGGCCAATAAAAACTGGTCTGAGGACCGCATTTGGCCCCCGTGCCATAGTTTGGACACCCCCCTATAATAGAGGATACTCCAAAGGGTGAACAAAAACGCAACTCCAGGTATGCTTTTGAGGAGGGTGACAACATTCTAGCATGGCTTAAAGGTCACAAGAGTCAATTTTGCATACTATAGGACCTTTAATGTTCGCTAGCCGTAGCAATTGAACTGAAAATGCTAATGACAAGTAAAGTTTATATTGACCATGCTTTTGCGATCAGCTGTTTGTGGTAATAAGAGTAATACTAGTTTTGTTGTGGTTGACGATTGTAATTCAATAGTAGAAGTACTTGTAGTACTACACTACTACTACTACACTACTTCCAATACTACACTACTGTAGTATTGGAAGTGACAGGTACAATTTTGGATTTCGTTATGCCTTGACATACTACTTTGTACTGACATCCGTGATCTGTTTTCTATATTTTCTTCCCTTGTTGAATGTTAACTTTACCACCTCTGCACTGGACAAGACATATTGCTCCTTGAATCTCTGCATTGTTAGAGGGTAGCCCATACTTCTTTGTAAGCAACCCAATTCCCAAACGCTCAATTGTACAGTGCTACAATAAGAAATGCTAGCTAGTGGAAAAAGCCAGAAAATCAGCTCACAATTTGTCTACATTAGGGACGACAAGTGAAGCTTTTAGCGGGTTCCAAATTTACCAAAGGGAGCAATAGCTGACACGGCCTTTGTAACTGATTTCCTTGTGTGTCTGTCTGGCTGTGTCCATGAATGATCTTTTATCCTTTCTTGGACCACGCACTGTCTCTCTCCATCCCAGTTTCGAATCACTCAAATTGTCGCCGGTTACGGCATTGCGCCCCCTCCAAGCCCTCTTCTCCCCTGCCCTTTTGGTAGAGTCCCCAGCAGTCTTCCCCAGGAGTGCAATCTGGTGTCCACCGATATTGATCCTAGCTTTTGATTAGCACACTTGGCTGTAACGGGATGATTGTGCCCCAGCTCCACTTCTGGCCCGGTCGGTCCTCTGTTGCCCGGGGACCACTTCACTTCATTGGAGGCTGCGATTGGATGCGCACTACAGACCGGACCACCCGTGTATGCACCACGCTGAAGGATCTAAGGGGGGAGATGGTTTCCTTGGTTGACTGGAGTGTTTTTGGACTGCCGTTGTCATGTGAAGGAGCGTTAAATGCGGGCAGCCAAGTGAGAAGTTTTCAATCTCCAGCTGTGGGGCTATTGATGAACTGGTGGGGTGGGTAGAAGGAGGTAGTAGAATAGCGTGCTTGCTAATTATGCTACTCAAACAAAGCAAAATGGAAAAAAAAAAAATCTCAAATCCCAAAATCATATAACATGTAGTATTATGTAGATACAACATTAGCTATTCTCACAACTTTTTTTTTTGAATAATACAATGTAATTAGCGTTAATAAAGCCTGAACAAAGACTTAATTCATAATGAACAACTATGATTTAGGCATAGGATTAGCCATTTGGCGCAAAAACGACATCTGAGGTAAAATATCACGATAATGTGGCTCCAATATAGCACCAGTCCTTCTGAAAACCATCTTAAACAAATTTCAACGATCTTGACTGCCTCATTAAATCAGATAACACCAACCTTAGAAAACTAATAGCCTTGGCTACAGGTAACTTGTCATTGAGGGTTTGTCGCAACCGATAACATGATAACGGCCAGTAGTGTCAATGACGTAATAATTTCGGCCATTTTCAAATGTAATGATCCCATAATGTAATAAACAGGCAGATAATGTAGTTGCTGTTATTTCATTATCAAAGAAAATTTTCAATGTCAGGCCAAATATAAAATTATGTATTAACTTATTACAAACTGTGGTACACAAGCTCCTTCAGGTAGTACTTGGACAGCTCTTCAGTTCATTTGAGCCACTTTTTTTTGTCCTCCTTTGGATCATTTCTTGTGTACACTACAGTGGAAATGACATAGTCCCACTTTTAGACCTGGTTTTAGCCCTAAATTAGACCTGGAAC